>CAEGAE010081817.1:0-40494 GCA_903067095.1 Girardinus metallicus | reverse complement strand
CACCAATCCACTACTGGTTCCATCTGGACCATCCAGGGTTGCAGTCATCAGTGAACAAGTCTGTTTGAAAATTAATCTTCATGTACTGGGCCCACTGCGACCGTTTCTGCTTGTGAGCTCTGGTTAGGAGTGGCTGAATAGTAGTTCCATGCACCCCAAGCCTCTGGAGGATCCTCCACCTGGAGGTTCCAGAGGAACCAGCAGCTTCAAATAACTGTTTGCTGCTTTGTAAGGGCATTTTAGCAGCTTCTCTCTTAATCTGATGAATTTGTCTAACAGAAATCTTCCTCATTATGCCTTTGTCTGCACAAACCCATCTTTGTTCTGAATCAACCACAATCTCTTCACAACGCTTCAGTTTCCGTTAAATATCTAATGTTTTCATACCTTGTCATACGGCACTACACTATCTGATGATTTACATCAGCAGAGATCCTTTCTCTTTCCCATATTGCTTGAAACCTGAGGCCTGCTTAATAATGTGGAACATCCTTCTTAAGTAGATTTCCTTTAATTGAGCTCATCAGACAAACTGATCAACCCAGATTTCTGAAAATAATTATAGTGACTCAAAGAGCCCTGAGACACAATACCATCTATGAATTTAATAGCACCACAAAAAATTTTATCTTTATGACACTTAAATCCAATTTGCATAATAATTTGGAACACGGTGTATATGTGTTATATATCAACCCTATGTGGTTGATATAAAGCTACTCACATGGTAGTTATTCTGCTTTCAGACGTGCATCATATTGATGGAAACTAACAACAACAGCGTTGTGAACAGTCGTTCAAAGACAAAATGTTAATCAGCTGTGACTTTCCCCACCCTCGAGGTCAAATGCTCTGATGGATAAAATTTAATCTCTTATCAAGATTAATTCAAACACAAAGTTTACCATTTTAAACTCTATGGATTCTTTATGACATCACCTAGCATATTTAGCGGAAAACAAAATATTTGCTAAATTTCAATCATAATTTTTTATTTTTCCTTCAGCACCAGTTTGGGTCATCCTCTGGAATAATTATTAGAAGCCTGAAGGAGCTGTATTCATTTTTTCAAACAATTATATGCAAATGTAGACGCGATGGAAATTCCCAACCACCCCACCCCTCAGGAAGGAGACGGGTTCTGGTCCAGAATGTGTAGATGGACGCCAGAAAAAAAGCCAAAGACCTTGTGAAGATGCTGCTGAAGCTCAGTAGACAGAATCGTTATTCACAGTGAAATGTGTCCTGTAGTGACATGGGCTGGAAGGCAACTCAGTGAGGAGGAAACCATTACTCCAAAAAGAAACATAAAAAGTCAGATTAAAGTTTTTGAATGCACACAGGGACAGAGAACATTCCAGAGACGTGTTCTGTAGTCCGACGAAACTAAAGTGGAACCGACTGCTCGCTGGTTGAGCACCAGTCTCAACTGTGAGCCTCTTTATATGAACTCATATAAATCATTATCGTAAATACCACACATGATTCTGAGGCTGCTTGTTAGCCCCTTTTTCTCGCTGTTTCTCACAGACCAACATCCTGTTGCTCTGAACGTTGCGGGTAGTAGCTGGACAACTGATAGCAGTTTGCTACCAACTACATAAGATAGGCCACCTATCTTATGTAGTCTACAGCAGTAATCTACACCAACTGTTGCCGGGCAGCAGGCAGCTTGATTGGAGCCAAGCAGGTGTACCATGAAAGAAGGTTGTGAAAAGCAACCCTCCACACCCCCACCCCGCATTCATTCAGCCGCTGTAACATTCTACCAATCAGAGTCCACAATATTGCTTTATCACCATATTCTGACAATAAAGAGTTTTGCATGCTAAACAGCTGACATTTAATAAAGGCCCGTTTAATTATCTCTTTGATGGCAGCCGACTGGAAGACCTTTTGAAATGAAGTCATGAATTTAAATAACTCCAGGGGATATATGACACACCATGTGACCGTTTCACTCTCCTTTATTTTGGCATTTAATAAATGACTCTCAAAAGAGAACAGTGAGACGAGGATATGTCAAGGAAGAATTCATTCAGATCTCTGTTTACAGCGTTTAATGTGCCCTGTAGGAGCACAGTCAAAATTAGTTTTGTTATTTAAAACCAATTTATTCACTCAATAAAACCCATCTGCCCTTAAGTGGAACACACTGACCAAATTTCCTAATTACTTCAGTTGATGACCTTTAGTCATATTTACAAATCTGGCATTTTACTTATACATTCTAAACTCAAGAGTGCTTGACCTTCACTGGAACATCATTTGGAATGATATATGTGTCACACAATGGCTTTTTAATTGTTGTTAATTCAGATTTTAAGAGAACAATTGGGCTAAACTGAATTAAATAAAAGAACATATCATGTAGATCTGCTTGATTTTACTTTGTAATAAATTGGATTTTCAGAACTGTCTGCCCTAATAATATTCTAGTCAGAAAATATTGCCTCTGTTGTTGCGCAACCCCCCCCCCCCCTTCTCTCTCTACTCGCTCACTCTGTTCTTCCTCTTCTGAGAGGGGAGATGTGGTACCAGCTCTCCGTCTAACGGGTGAATTGAGTTTCCTAAATCTGCTGGGATTTACCAGGTTCCTCTTTTGCACTCACCTTTTATAGGGTTTATCCACCCTTTTGGTGCGTTAGCATTGGCTAGTACTGCTGCTGTGCTTGTTATATTGGCTGCTTGGATGGATGATCTCATATCCATCACTGTCTTAGAGACATCAGAACTCCAATAGTTCTGATGTCTGTTCTACTGACCCAGGGTTGCTCAACGGTCCTCCTACGTCAGTTGCCTGCACAACCTTTTCTTTGAGAAGTTTAAGTTGTTCCCAAATAAAACCTTGGTCATCTCTGCCCTCCTGTTAGTTCCTCTTTTTCTCTATCCTTTCATCTACCATCTACCTCCAACACAACATCAGTGATCTTTAATTGCAGTTACACATTTTACAACATTTCCAGTTCAATGTCAAAATCACATTTATAACCTTTTTAGTTTTGTCTTTGATTCTGCATTCATTTATAATATTATGATAACCATAACTTATTAGTTACTCTTATTATAATCATAATCTGAGTTATTACAGAAGGTTTTCTGAAAATAAACCAAGAATAATCCATTATTCTAATTATTCGTTACCAAAGTTACAGTTACTTGTTTTACTTGTAAGTATCCCCACAAGTGTAAGTGTAAGTATTATTACAAGTAAACCAATATTAATATAATTATTTTACTTTGGGTCTTATTCAATACTCAAAATGTTTAGACTTCATTCTTTGAAACTTTCATGCTTTGAAATAAGGAATAGTATCAACTGTTTTTATAAATCTGCAAGCTGGAAATTTACTTCCTCCTCTTCCAGGAAGCTGTTCCTGTTTCATGACTCTCTTTCTGCCTGACTATGATTTCTTATGATTAGATAGAAAAAAGAAGTAGAATTAAAGCAAAGTTTGCAAGAGACAAAAACAACACACACAACCAGATTGATTTTATTAAAGTCTAAGTCTACTGTTGGGTCTAGATGTTGCTTGTGTGATTAATTTTAAAGGTAACTTTATTTTTATATCTCGGGTTTTCTTGACACCTCTTATTTGTTGGGAACTGAAAACTATTGATAAATAAACCGTGGCGGTGAATCTTTACTTTGACTATTGTCTGTTCTAATCACCTTATGCAGGATTAATATCCCCCGACTGGTTGACCACTAAGCACTGCCTGTGCACTATAATCCTACTTTTTTTTTTTTTGACTATGTATGCTATTTAAACTTAGATTCAAAGAGTGCAACAAGCCCCCGATATCTCTGGGATTCATTCACAAATCACTGTAATGTCCATTGTTCCTTCTTTTCCATTCCTGCTTTTCTTTCATATCTGCAGCAGATTTACAAAGCAGGTTGCACTAAAATAAAACGATGCCCATCATGTCCAGCAGATGGGAGCAATTTGTACGACTCTGCATCAATGTGCAGTAGCCCCCTCTTCACCTATAACCACAGCAGATCATTTAAATGGAGAAAAAACTGTTTTACTCCAAATGATTATATTTAGCAGAGAGGTCCACGTGATCAAAAGTTCTCAAAACTTTAAACCAACCTCTGCATGAAGAAATCACTTTAGAATGGTAGTTCTAATTCTAGAATTGATACAATGATTTTTCTATCCGATTCATTCAGATAGAAAAATAATCCACTAAAGTCAAAAATCTATTAGATAATATTTTACATGTAATCCTTAGAAATTATACTAGCTTGCAATCATGCCAATTTCTTTGGTTCTTCTATGATGCAGTGTAATCAAAAACCGTTTTCAGAAAATTGTTTCTTTTGTGTCATTTCCACTAAAAAACATCACTGGTCTGAGAATCAAAAGCTTTATGCATAAATACACAAATACTGGCAAACTATGGAATGTTGTCAACGTTTGTTAGCACCATAAAATGTTAGAATATTTCAAAGCAGACCTTCCATTTATCTACTTTAGGAAATGGAAGCCCAGAACTTTATGAATTGATTGATTATTTAAATGAGACAATGCATAAGGGAGATCTAATGTTGTCATAAATATACATAATTTGCTGTTTAGGGTTGATATTTAATAAAATTCTCAATTAAATTTTGCTAAATACTATTGGGGGGGAGGACGGGAGCGGGAGATCGACAGGCGGATTGGCGCAGTGTTTGCAGTGAAGCAGGCACTGTACCGGTCTGTCGTGGTGAAGAGAGAGCTGAGTCAAAAAGCGAAGCTCTTGATTTACCGGTTGATCTATGTTCCTACCCTCATCTATGGTCATGAACTTTGGGTCATGACCGAAAGAACGAGATCCCGGATACAAGCTGCCGAAATGGGTTTTCTCCATAGGGTGGCTGGGGTCTCCCTTAGAGATAGGGTGAGAAGCTTGGTCATCCGAGAGGGACTCAGAGTAGAGCCGCTGCTCCTCCACGTAGAGAGGAGCCAGTTGAGGTGGCTCGGGCATTTGGTCAGGATGCCTCCTGGACGCCTTCCTGGTGAGGTGTTCTGGGCAGGTCCCACCGGGAGGAGACCCTGGGGAAGACCCAGGACACGCTGGAGGGACTGTGTTTCTCGGCTGGCCTGGGAACGCCTTGGGATTCCCCCGGAGGAGCTGGTTGAAGTGGCTGGGGAGAGGGAAGTCTGGGCCTCCCTTCTTAAGCTGCTACCCCCGCGACCCGACCCCGGATAAGCGGAGGAAAATGAAAAATGGATGGCTGGATGGACTATTATTTAGCAAAATTAGTATTTTGCTAAATATCAACTTGTCTGAAACTCTTTAATGCAGGTGTAACCCCCATATATGTGTGTAATATTATTGTTAGTAGTATTTTATATTTTGTTTCTATTAGATTTTGTCTTGTAATTTAATGCACCAGCAAATTGGTTTCTATTTTAATTTTGGGTTTTCAGAACCGCCAGTAGGTGGCCTGTGAGTTTACACCCTGGTTTAGATAGCAGAGAAAAATAGGAGTAGAAGAAGAAAACAGTAGCTGGCTGCAGCCCGTGTGCTGAGAGAAAAGAAAGCACGTTATATGATAAACTCTGATGAATTCCGGTAACGGTTGACAGAAGAGAAGATAAGTGACCTGATTCTTGCAGTTAAATCCATTTCTGCTGTGATTTTCTCCGGTGAGTGTTGTGATGTATTTTTGCAACCTGAAATGAAGCTAATGCTAAATGTCACAGGCATTACTGCTGCATGTTCCGACAAGGAAAAGAAAAAAACATAAAAACCAATCGGAGAAATGTGTGACATTGGAATAGTAGAAGGATTTTCACTGTGTTACATTTTTGGTGTGTACAAACTTATAATGGTTTACATACAGTGTGATATGTTTTCTGCAAGTTTGCCATTATTTCAATATAAAATAAATGGGATTTATTGCTCCTGCATACTTTTGGACTTTAATAGTTAAGTTCTATGTATATGCAGGTTTTTTTTTTTTTTGTTTTTTTTTTAAGCATCACATTTGACTTGGAACATTATCCAGCTGCACACCACTGAAAGCGCTGAGCACCAGGTTTCAACCCAAGACCTGGATCTGCTGCCTGCTCTGCACTGGATTAAGATAAGATTTTGGATCCAAAGAAACACATGGCCATTGAACTGGACAAAAACTCGACTGACTTACATTTCGAATACTGAACTAAAGAAAGGAACTGAACAATAAGAAATCTGGACTAAAAGAAAACACACTACCTGGTGTAGTAAGGGCGGACACTTTCTGTTGGGGGAAAAAAAGGTGTACAATAATATTTTATTTAATTTTGTATTAAATAATTGTACAAGTTCATTTTTTTTTCTTGACAATATGGTTGTTTGTGCTTATTATCCTCCTTTTTGAACTTAGTAAGAAGACTAATTGTAACTGCAACATTTGAGATCTAAATTTCTCAACCTATCTGTTCGTGAGTTACACAAATTGGTTACGCAAGAATATTTAGTGCTTTCCTGATTTGTATTATTAATTTGCAATTCTGATGAAATGTAACTTAAAGTTTGCTTAATAATTGACTTGTCTGAATTGATAGCTGAAAAACTGTATTGTACTGAAAAACTATTTCTTTTGGACAGTCCAGCTGTCCCCCAAAATAATAAATATTTGAATCATGTCCCCTGCAGATGACCTGCAGACAGGGCAGCACAATCTCAAACAGTAGACATGGATCCATACTGTCTGACAGCTTTTAGAGGATTTTAGTTTATTCCAATAAAATTAATAGATTTAACAAACACCTTTTACAGGCTTCTCCTCTAATTTCCTATCTGTTCTCTGTGCAGTTGAAAGTTTCCATGAATGCATCCGTTTTTATTAAAAGCTGACTGGAAGAAAAACAACGAGCAAAAAGTGTTTAAACTCCCACTGCTGTGCTGCTGTGTATGAGTGACTCTTCAATAACAGAAATCCAAAGTTAATGAGCCGAAGAGGGGAAGGAAAACGTAGAGAAAAAGTTCTTTGCTAGTTTGCCAAAAACAAATTTAAAGTAATTTACAACTAATTATTTTCACGCTGTAGGAATCTTCTGAACCATCGTGAATTATTAACTAAAGCAGAACATGTTAGATTTTGCACATAAAAAAAAAACCACGAAGCAAAATCAATTTTTCTGAAAGCAAATAGCGGATCTCATGTCATACTCTCCATTTTTTTTTTATACCAATATCGGGAGTGTTTAATATTTAATCCATTTTCCAAAATGTAAAAGCAGACAGCATCTCAGGGTTGGTAGAAAACTGCTCAGCAGTAAACAGAATCTGACAGGAGCTTCGTCGGTCCAGTGTGTACCTGAACACTCCGGCCGGTGTCTGTGGCATGATGAAGCTTTTTTCCAGATCACGGAGCACGTCGTTCAGCATGCGTACGTGGGAGGGGTCACGCTCTTTGGGGTCATTCGCCGGGCGCATGGCTTCGGACTGGAAGAACGCCGCGTGGTCTCTGAGAGCGGAGGCCGAGGACAGCAGGGGAGGCGATACCGCATTCTTATCTGAGCAACAAGAAGGAGAAAACACAACGTGAAGATACCTCACCGTGGCTTTCACATGTAAAAATCTTTTCATATGACTTTGATGTATAATTTTCTAACAACCGTTTGTGCTCGAAAGAGTATTTTACTGCAATGGATTCCCAACAAGTAGTCTTGTTTTCAGGTGGAGGAAGCTTATTTTGGAAAATAACCCACTTGACTTTTTGTCATGCTTTGTCCACTGATATCCTTGGATGGAAACCCTTTTTTATGACTACACCGAACAAGACGTGTCCACCATCTTGTCTAGAGCATTTATTAACTCATAGACTTGGACTATAAAATGTTGAAGATGCATAAACCTCATGGTCAGATTTACAGGGTGGGGGCCGCAGGGCTGGAGCCAATTTCTATTGGTAAAAATGATTTTACCAACGCAAATCAAAGTACATTAATATGTACTCCTTTACATCAGCGGGTCTGAACTGATGCAGGCCTAATATGTTATCTGGTTGGTAGCTCCATGTTGTCCACAAAAAGTACCATAACTTCCTATTTTTCAAATACTGGAGTTTTGTTCATTTTCATAAAATCCTGAAATATTTATACAGTTCACACTGATTTGGGCCAGGAGTTTTAAATAAAGTACAATGTTTGCAAAACACACATTTCTTAAAAAAAGCAAACATCCATCCATCCATTTACACCCTTGTCCCTTAGTGGGGTCGAGAGGTGCTGGTGTCTATCTCCAGCCACGTTCCCGGTGGGAGGCGGGGTACTCCCTGGACAGGTCACCAGTCTGTCACAGGGCAAGAAAAACAAAACACAGAAATAAAAACAGAAACTAAAAATCTGTGGGGCCCCTAACAACCGGGGCCCGGGGCTCCTGCCCTGTTGATCTTTTCTAAAGTCTGACCCAGGAAAGCCCTGAAACTTTCTTTCGTTCCTCCTTTAAACTGTGTTGCTGAGCTTTTGTTTGGTGTTGTGTTTTGTTCTTAAAAACAAAAATAAATAAATAAATATAGCTAGAAAAAAAAATCTGAACGACGTCGCACCCTTCGCTCTTATTTGTATTTTTCCTCTGGAGAAGGAAAAAACAGATTAATAAGTTAAAAGAGCAAGCCATTAATAAACTAGAAACCCATTTTGTTTGGAAGAAAAGAATGATATTTCTGTTTTGTTATCTCCTGCTGGTTGACACCCGCCACCATGGGGATGCTCCAGCAGGTAATCTGACACAGATCCCTCCCTACACACGGCGCTGCTGTTCACAGAGCCTGAACAGATGAACGAGACAATAGAGGTTTTCTGCCTGGATAAAAACATCACAACGTTAAGTTGCTTGAAACGTCTCCTTTTAACTGTTGAGAGCCCTTTATCTGTTCACATCAGCATCTCCATGTGAGAACAAATTTAGGAGCACAGCTCCTACAGAGAGTTCCTCTCTGCTACGTCTCCCTGTGCAGGGCTCACTCTGCAGCCAGGCATCTGTCAAGGTGGAGGTAAAACAGTTGTACTGCGCTCACAGAGAGTACGGCTTTATCCATTCATACAGATGAGCGCAGCCACTGTTGAATTTGTGTGTTTGGCACTTTGAACGCCTAATGTGGTGCAGACGTCCCGTTTCCATGTGCGCTCACAATACTATAGCCGTTCCAGTAACAAAGCTTTACGGGTACGACACAGAATCAAAGCAAAGCGAGGTTATTCATTCTGACAGGTGGTCCTTATTTAAAGAAGTCAGTAAATGTTGTACACACTAGTTACAGTCTACTTCCCTTTGAGTGAAGTGACACCAGACATTGTTCCCAAAAACAGCTTACCTTGAATAAAAAGTTAATTGGAGAGGAGAAAGGGGCTTAAAGAAGTGTGAAAATGATGCAGCTCAGCTAAAACTGTCCTAAATGCTTCAAAATGGAAACCAGAACAAAAAGACATGGAGAAAAATGGAACTGTTCGTGTGGATCAAAGAACAGCAAAAAATGACTGAGTCAGCCAGTCGTCCGCTCCAGGGTGAACTAAGAAGAATGGTACAATGTTTAAACTCAGCTATTTAAAGCCAAGCTTTCGGCAAGCGGCCCATTGCTGAAAAGCTGACGGCAGCTGAAGATGTTACAGGTTGCGAAGAACTCAGTGACTGGCCTTGAGACAAATGGTACATTTTAGAGACATTTGAAAGAGTGAATGGTTGTTTTGGGGACTAGAAACTGCCAACAGTTTGACAGATGATCCCCAAGATCTAATCACTGCAGTTCTGCCCGGTGGCATAGGAAAGTGTTCAGTTAAATACTGCTACACTTTCCAAAACATCTGATAATGCCCGGCCATTGTTTTCCTATTTCAATGCATTCTCGTCTTCCTTCAGTGCAAGGATTCTCGGGATGCATCCTGGCCAATCAGTGAACAGCAGGAGGAATTGTAAACGATGCCGTCGAGTTTCTGCGCTGTTTGAAAATTGTATCTGTGGTTAAGGTTTGGATATGGCAGCGGAGGAAGAGAACGAAGTCATTCAGTCTGTGCTGGACATATTTCCAAATCTTTAGCACTTAAAGTCAGAGGAAAAGGAATGTTTTTAGCCTGCAGTTCTCATTAACTGCCATCTTGTTAGGCTCAGCACAGGCAGTTTTGGGTAAGCTTCATAGCGCAGCTTCCTTCATGGTCAAACTGGAGCATTACATACATCACGGCCAAATGTTAGCGATTGGGTAACATCAGATCCAATTGTTCAACAGAATCCAAACCTTCAGGAAGTAATCGTTTCTCAGTATCCAAGAGTCCAGACCCCCTGAACAAAGCAAAGCGTAGAACAAAGACCTGGTTAGTACCAGGCTATCATGTAGCACACACAATTAGATCTTACACTGTAATGGAAACCAATGACCCAATATTTTCTATTCTATTTATGTCCATGTCTAATATTTTTACGTCATCTTATGCTATGCAATAAGATGCTACGTCGGCATAACATAAGATGATTTACTGTTAGTGATTTTCTCTTATGTTGAATAATTGGAGCAGCTCCAACTGATGGCAGCCTGACCTACCTTCTAATTACGTTAGCTAACAATTTTTGATCATTGGTCGACACTCAAATCATAGAACTTTGTCGCCTTGATTTAATCTGATCATAGATAATTCTTTAAGGTTTCTGTCCTCGAGGCTCACTGCCTTGCATGTTTTAGACATTTCCCTGATTTAATGCACCTCATTCAGCTGATAGCAGTTCAGCAAAGACCTGCTAATTGAAATCACCTGTGCTGAAGCAAGGAAATGCCTAAAACACGCAGGGCAGTGAGCCTGGAGGACCACGGTTGGGAAACACTGCTTTAAGGTTACTGTGCATAACTTTTTCATATTTCATATGATTATTCTAAGTTTATTTCATGTATTTTATGTTATTTTAACTAACTCATTGATTTAAGGCAATTAAACTTGAGTCCTTGTCAGTAATGGACACTTAGACAAGATTCAGTTATAGTAAAAGGGTTATTTTAGCAAACAGTCAGCCTGAACTGCATACCAGAAAATCTGTTGCCACTTCACAACTTCTAGTGTCAGAATTATTAGTTATTTCACAATCCACTTCTGGAGTGACAAGTGACTCACTCTCCTGAAGAAAAGTGGAGGTGACAATTTGTCACTTCTATTTAAATACAAGGCTTTCAGTAGTTCACTGACTGTAAAAAGAAAAGAAGAAAAGAGGTTTATTCTATAAACCATCAAGACAAGAAACCAAACTTATTTAGTAGATGTAATCTTTTCGGCAGTGAACTTTACCATTCTTCTTCCCATTTCTAAATCCAGTTTTTTTTATTTCTTCCGATCAGACTGTTACCAGGTTATTTTAACTTTCACATTAATACATCCTAGCAATGGCTCTGCAAGTAAGCTATACAGCTAAGTTAGCTTCATAATGTCAAGTTTGGTCACATGGTGGCAACATGTGATCATTTATTACAGTCAAAGAGTATATTATTTTTATTTCTTCTGATCAGAAATCATCTTTGTGTAAATGCTGTGCATGACACCACGCCCTAATGTGGTGAAAGGAACGCCACATTAGTTTCTGAGAAACCCGACTTGTGCCCCTTCCACATGCTAAATCACACACATATTTGATCGTTTTCAAAACGTTTGCATCAGAACGGCCATGTCGCATTTTATCCAACTTAAAATTAAAATGCTATGAAAAAGGTAATTAATAAAAACTCCTGAGGCCACAGGCTGATCAGCTCTATGCAACATCGCATTGATGCAGTCAATCATACAAGGGGCCCTAACATGACTGCACGTGTTCATACTTTTCAGAAGTCTGACATTTGTGCTTATGGAACCTGTTTTTGATTGTTCTGATGTAATATTCTGAATTACTGACGTTCTTTACCTGTAAGCCATCATCATAATTGCAACAAATGAAAAGCATAAAATACTTTTTGTGTTACAAATGAAATGACTAGTAAGAATTATTTATCTTTTACACAAAATTCATATTTTGTGGGGATATGGTGGGAGATTTATAATTACCGACCTGTAGTGTAAACATCCAGGTTTCAGCTCTCTTAATACGTTTATCTCAGAATTTGTTCTGTGATTTGAAACATTAACAGAAACCTGAAGACATCTGTTGCTGCACTGATTTTTGCCAAATCAGTGCAGCAGCTGTCCTTCATTGAGGACTGAGGAGAAGCGAGGGAAGCCCGGGATTAATTTCAGTTTTATTATAAACATTATTGGGAAGGAAGCTAACTGTCATCCAAGATATTAATCAGCAGCACTTGGTATGTCTTGATATCGCAGCGCCACAGCAGGTTTGGAACAGAATGTGACTCATCGGTGGGAAAAATGTGAAGACAGAGGGGCCAAAAATAGGCAGCGGGAGCGATTCTCCTACAAATTTAAATGGCTCGCCTCACAGCCAGCTGGGACTCATGGAATATTGTTTGATTGTTGTAATCCATCATATCTTTTGACACCCTGGGACATACATGGGAGAGTTTGCATTCATCTATGCAGTTGGGACTTGGACTCTTGAGATAAGAGCAGCAGGGAGAAGAAAGGTGAGAAAAACAAAACACACTCAAGGAGATGCTTTTATTCATCAGAATATTTTCTATTTTTACACTAATCTCCACAGATACCATCAAACCTCTGGACTTTCCTGCATGTACATTAATTTTAAATAATTTTGTCAAAAAAGTCCCCATTTTCTTTTGGTTCATTAAATGAGAATGAATAAAGAATAATGTTCTATATAATTGCACTTACAGTTAGTTTTTTTTTTTATACAAGTCATGCTATAATCTTCTAGCAGCTTTTTCCTGTTACAAGATCTATAGCTGTAATTACGTGCCAGCACACATATGGCCATTAAATTCAGGAGAGGTGCACTATTTGCACTCATCTATGTGAGGTCACAGTGATTTCTTGACCCTGTGCGCACGCTGGTATTTTCAGGCTGCGACCATAATATCCAGGATAGATGACCAGACAGGTCCTTGGTTTGTGGTGGACCATTGATTTCCACTTCCTTCTCCAAAACAAAGCAAGTAGAGAGAAATGCCTCGTTGGACTTCAACTATATTATTCAATACCAACAGGTGTTATCCAAATCCTTCGTTTATTTGTGTTCTGGTCATTAACCTCTGCCTATCAGTCAGTCGGGATTCTGTTTTCATGTTGTGTGAGAATTTGTGTTTGACTGCATCAAAATTATTTTAAAGTTTCTGAATATGTCTCAGATTATAACAAAAGACATAATCTGATATTTTGAAAATAAAAGATGTATTTTAACATTAATGCAATGTGAGTTTGCTGGGGAAAAAAAATAGGAGGAAAAAAATTACTGGGAAAATAACATGAGCATGACATAATATTACAGTTCAACAACAATAAGGGAAAAGAGAAGATGATGTAAAAACTAACAGTAAACAGTTTAGATAGATAGACGGCTGCAACTAATGATTACTTCAGTAATCTGTTATTCTCTATATTGTTCTTACAAATAATCGATTAATCTGACAAAAATGGGCATATTCTGCACTTTGTCTCCATACTCCAATTAATGATTAATTGATTACTAAATTAGTTGACAATTATTTCAATAATCGATTAACCTCAATTAATCCAATTAACCGTTTCAGCTCTCGAGAGATGCAACAATAAAGTTTCACTAATAAAAACTGGCCAAAGTACAACTGTAAGTCTGGAGATTACTTTTAAAAATAATATCAATACTTTCTGCTGCCCTGAGGTGAGATGGAAGGCTGTTCCATCAATGTGGGTAATAATAATAAAAGAGTCATCTCACTTATGTGTTCTTAGTCTCACTTTGGGTTTACATTGAAGGCCTGTGGGTTCTCAGTGTTCGTGGGATAGAAGTAAATCTAATAAATAGGTAGGGTCCAGACTGGTTTATTGGTTCTTAAACCAATAAAAGAATTTTCAGATCGATTCTGATGCAGAACGAGAGACAACACGAAGAGCATTTTCTGACCCGCTTGCAGCTGAGAGGAGGCAGAACATTTCAGCCGTCAATGGTGCTGGTAATAAAGAAGTGCTGCCCTGTCTACAGCGGGTCAGGAGAGAGGACTGAGCTCTGAGAACATTATACTGATGATGAATTATAGTCTTTATTACATCTCAACTGGAAACTGAAAAAAATAAGGCTTGACAACTGATACACTTTTTGAATTGTTTCACATCAAGTTTCTTTTAATGATATTAATGATATCTTCTGACCATCAAGGGCGTAGGAGTGACAATCTGGAGAAAAATTACTGCTAACGAGAGAACTGGCAGACAACATGTCGCCAAGAACACTAAAAAAACACAAATGGCAATAAATAATTTTTCAAATTATATTAAGGTTTTAAAGTGCTAACAAAGCAAGTCTCATATTAAGTTCTTCATCCCAGGGAGTTAAAATAATAAGGAGCTTCCACAGTCACACGTGAGTCATTAGATGCAGTCATATATGAATAATTTACTCAGTGTACAACACTTTCCTGAAACATTCACACCTCCTAAACTTTTAACACATTTCAAGAAGGTAAAAACACAACTCTCCATGTTTTTTCATGGGCAGGTACATAATTACACAGATTTTAATCAAATTTTAATCTCTTCCACTTCCACTTCATCCTTTCACTCACTGAATGAGTTGAGATATAACTTACAATCTAAAATCTCAGACATCACTGACTGCATTGCTCCCTTTAAGGTGAAGGTCAGAAGGACATCTCCATGGAGGAAAAAGGCTCCACTGGTAAGAAGTGTCTAAAAGCTGAACAGAGGTGGTGAGAGACTGGGCTCCATGTTTACTGTGACATCTATAAAGCTTAGATATATAGTACCTTTAAATGGAAGAATTAAAGGAAGTCCTGTTCTGAAATCTCCAATCTTCGCTTCATCGGTAAGGTTATTGTAAAAGCTGTTTCAACAGTTAACTAACTTCTTCACATTGACCAACCACTTTGATTTCATTCAGTGTGATTTCCACGGTTACTACAGCACTGAGAATGCCCTCATTAAAGTGTTCAATGACATCCATATAGACTCAAGAGTGTGGAAGAACACAGTGCTGGTTCTGTTGATGATGATACTTTTCTGGATCCACTGGAAAACTTTCAAATTGCAAGATAAGTTACCATACATATACAGATGATACACAGCTCTGCATTACAGTGTACTTATGTAGACACATAGAACAAATCATAGTATGGATGTGCCATAACTTTTACCAGAAATCATACTGAAGTTATTATCTTTGGACCAAAGGAGAAGCGATCTAGAGCCAACACACAACTTCAGCTGTTGGATGATTAGAGTGAATCCTGGGAGTAGTGATGAACTCTGACCTGCGCCTTCAGATACACATAAAAACGGTTACAAAGTCGACCTTCTGTCATCTAAAGAACATTTCCAGAGCTAAAGAACTAATGATTCCGCAAGATCTAGAGAAACTCATCCATGTATTTTATCTTTAGTTGCATTGATTACTGCAACGGCAACTGTGTTTCCATCAACCTTAAAGTTGTGCAATTTGAAAATAAATGTGCTTAATGGAAACACTTGAGGTGGTTTTTCAGCTTTATCAAAATTAGTGTATTTCACAAAACTGCAAAAGAAATACTTTAGCATCACGTGAGTCATGTGATTAACAACTGTACATTACTACTGGCAGAAATATGAAGAAGATGACAGGAAGTGGGGGATGATAGCCCGGCATGTCATTTCAATATTTATTTGTATGTGATTTTAGTTGTATTTCTTTCTTAATCATTGCTTTCTCTCTGTAAAAGGGAAAAATTACTATCCACTGTCACCACATGCTTGCTCAGTAAAAGTGGTTGCTAAGTTAAAAACTCAATGAAGCAATAAGTGGAACTGCAACTATCAACCAATTGTCATAAACTGAATTTGGCTATATTTTACAACTAAGATGCATGCCATTAAATTTGCATTAATTTGATTATATTTTTCTGTATAACAAGATGCTTATTGGATGTTTTGTGTCTTCTATAGTACCTTGTCATAACATTTGTTAAAACCGAGTTCATCTATGAAGGTTCATCATCAGCTGCACAGTCTCTACCTTGCCACCATTTTCTAGAGTTATTTCACTCCATCCTGAATTGTCTGCACTTTAAAGCAGTGTAAAGACGCTGTGAGGAAGTCACAGTCGGGCTGAAAAGCATTTAGAATATCTGCACCTTTGCTGAAGGCCAATTTTAACTTTGACACATTTACAGTGAGACGTAGAATTACATTTAATGACCTCAATAAAAATTCCAAAATCTGTCACTGCAGCCTCTCTGATATTTGTGGCTGATGAGAATAATAAAACCAATTGTGAGCATAAATAACGGCGTCCTATAAACCACAATGGCATAATGTCAAATTATGAAGGGCGTACAATTAAAATAAAACATATTCCAAGGTCTGCTTTAAGGTCAACACCTAACTGCAGCGTTATTCATGTTTCATTCTCATTTATCTTGTGACGTTTCATTGTCAATCTGTTTATTGCCTTCTGGACAGAGGGGAACACACATCACCTTTCAAAGCTCGTGCATAGACTACATTAGAAAAAAAGGTTTACACGATGTATTCAATGTATTAAAGAAAGAGCAGCTAAACATTAAAAATAAAAGATGCTGATGTTACTTTGTTGAACAAAGAAGTGAAAGAGAAGAGAATCTGGGGAGCAGAGGGACAGAGTGACGAAGGAACAGACATGGGGGCTACAGGCAGGTATCATAATCATTTCTCTCTCAGGTTATAATCTTTCCATTAGTCTCAGATGAGGAGGCATAACCACTCAATCTAGGCTTTAATGGGACAATGCTTATATGCTTAGACAGAGCCAGTGAACCTGAGACTTAGAGTGATTGCCTTAGTGACAAAATGAATGAGACTTGGAGCTGGAGCTACGTGAGGATCGTCCGCTCGCCTACCGCGCTTTAAATCTCAGATCATGGTCCGTAGATGATCGATAATCCTCGCTTTACAGATTTTATTTTGTCCCGGCGATGAAGAATGAATTCTCCACAGTGCATATTCCACTGACTTTATCTAGTTGTGACTCTGCTTAGAAGAAACTCCAGTACTTTCAGGATACTTCTTGATGGAAGTAACATTTCATTTTGTTTACTCTGAATTTGCATGATGCCAGCATGCAGGCTTGTTCAAGGGCCATTTTAATATTCAAGGACAGTCTTTGTGAGCTCTTAGAGTGTGACTGAATAAGCCTATTTTTGCTCACAGGGCCTGAGAGCTTGTACAGCATGTTAACTGCTGAATGTTTGGCAATGGAAATGTGGGCTGGGCTCATTTCAGACTAAAGCACTGCTTACTAAAAAAAGGAGAAAGTTGCATATGCAGACATAATGTAAATTAGTATAAGTAACAAACACACAGAGAGCCACTATCTAAAGTTCAAATGTGCATGCAACAACAAACCAACTCATCTTCAAACCAGTACACACATTACTTATACGCCTTCAGTCTTCCCTGTTCTGATTGTTCCAGATGGTCTATGTCTTATAGACTAAAAAAAAAAAAAAAACTTGATTATTTTGTTAACAGAGTTATTTGCATGGTCTGTAATTAATTGATTCCCATTAATCACATTTTCGTCAAAAACTATATTGATAAAAAAAGCAACATTCTCAAAAACCCACTTTACTCCAAAATGATTGAAAAACAAATACACTCAAAAAAAATGAACTTCGGGGGTTACTACATTAACAAAAGAATATCATGTACTTTTAGCATAATAATTTCATGTTTCTAACGAAAACATGATAAAATCATGTTGGATAAACAAGACATTCAGCAACTTAACGTTTATGAAATTTAACCATGTTGAAATAACGTGATTCATTTTAGTCAGACTGACCTGGTACTGAAGACGACGAGCGAGATCATGGAAAATCACGTGTGGGCACGTGAGATCACGCGAAATAATGGGAAATCACACGAGGCCACGCAAGATAAGGGTTTTGTGTCCCCAGGAAAACTCCGGAGACAGTTAGGAGAAGACTATATTGTGTGATTTCCCATGATCTCGCGTGATCTCACATGATCTCCCATGATCTCGCTCGTCGTCATCAGCACCAGATCAATCTGACTAAAATGAATCACGTTATCTCAACTTGAATACATTTTATTAATGCTAGGTTGTTGAATTTTATGTTTATCTGACATGATTCTATCATGTTTGCCTTTGAAGCATAAAACAATTTTGTTAAAACATGTTATTTTTTGTAAATGCAATGACCACCTCAATTGAATTTTTGGCACAGGGATAGAACAAGCAGAAAATGGTGCCAGTGTTAGAGAAACGTTGATTAATTGCCAGCAAACCATCACTTCATGTGATGTTAATACATGTTGGCCGCTGAAGAGTTTATCAATTATATATAATGTAATTGATATACCAAACAATATAGTCTTCTCCTAACTGTCTCCGGAGTTTTCCCGGGACGCAAAACCATTATCTCGCGTGGCCTCGTGTGATTTCCCATTATTTCGCGTGATCTCGCGTGCCCACACGTGATCTTCCGTGATCTCGCTCGTCGTCATCAGCACCAGATCAGTATGACTAAAATGAATCATGTTATTTCAACATGATTAAATTTCATAAACGTTAAGTTGTGGAATGTCTTGTTTATCCAACTTGATTTTATCATATTTTCGTTATAAACATGAAATTATTATGCTAAAAGTACATGATATTCTTTTGTTAATGTAATAACCCCCGAAGTTCATTTTTTTGAGTGTAGATCTGCACCTGTAGCAGATCTACACTCATAACATTGTCATTTATAGAGAATAGCAATGTTATTAAATTTCATTTGATGCATTCAGCTGAGAAAAAAAACTACATTTAGGATTTAATTAGGAATTTTACTTTGTAAAAGTTTAAAGAATCATCTTGACTTGACTGTTTGATTGTTGTGTTACCATGGATACAATATGGCGTAATCTTTGTGTTTTAATTGGGTTTGTTCACAAATACATCACAGCAAATAACCAATAATCAGTGACTGATTTTAAACAGCCAATAAACCTGGTCTCCCTCTCACAGACTTCACCTTATCTATATTTAAACATGTTAGCGATGCTGCGGTTCTTAGTAGGAAGAGTTTCAGGCAGTTGGGGGGTTCTGTCTAAGGCCCCATATTGTCTTGGGGCGGCCCTGCATGAAGAGCCGCAGCGATGCGCATCTCTGAATCTACCTGGAATCCCCCCATGGTCCCTATTTCAGTCAGCCGATGCTTTGGGGACATTTTGATTCATTTAATCGGGGCATGTTTGTCTTTACGCTGCGGTTCTAATTAATGCTGCAGTATTTTCGCTGATGTTTATTTTGTGAACTCTAAATGCTCTGGGCCGAATCTTCCTTTAACACTTGAGGTTCTGCAATAACTTCTATTCACAGCCGCGAACCTCCAACCCAGATCCCGTCAGCAGCAGCTTTAACCCGCCTGGTAGGAACGTTAAGGAGAAGCAGAGGAACAGTCAGCAGGTGGTACCAGGTGGTACGGGGGGGGCTTTGAGCTGCGTCGCGACTCGCGGTGACAGTCGCAGTATTGTGTCTTATATCAAGATGTCTGATATAAAGACAGACAATCTTTATATCTGTCGGTGGGACCGACTCAGACTGCCTGTAGCGAACCGGACATTTAGCAGCCTTAAGTTAAAGTCAAAAGTTTTCTCTGCAGCTGAAGCATTTCTGTGTTCAGGGGCGAAGCGGGTTTTTTTTCCGCTATTGCGAGGACAATTACGAAAATGTAAATAAAAACAGTTTTTCTAACGTCAATGTAGGGCAGTGGTTTGGGTGGATCAGCGGATGCCACCAAAATGTTGGGTTTGTTCTTTTTTTTTTAAGATTTTTTTGAGGCTCTAGTGGCCTTTATTTGAAAGTAGCTTGACAGGAAATTAGGGATTGAGAGAGGGAGAAGACATGCGGCAAATGTCGCCAGAGCTGGAATCGAACCTGCGACTACCGGAATGAGGACTAAAGCCTCCATATGTGGGTAGTGCTTTGCACCTGCGCCACCACAGCACCCCCCGGGTTTGTTCTTTGAGTTGTGGAAGTTGGTAAAGTGTGTCCATTGAAGAACGCCGTACTTAGTGTCCGTTACTGTGCGCTGGCAGGACAACGGTGGGCATTTGCTGTGAATCCTGAAGGTAAGCAATACTGACCGCCAGCTCCTCACTGTAGCCAAATGTTACTTTTAATGTGCCAGTAGTTACTTTGTATCATTTTGTCTGTAAACAAAATGAAATAACTGCGTTAATGAGATTTATGTTAACACGCAGTATTTGCTGTGAATTCTGAAGGTGAATCCGCTGCGGGTGGTCCGAATAAACGGTCAGAACCGCCGTGTGTGTGTGTGTGTGTGTGTGTGTCCGATTCCTGCCTCAAGTTTCCTTCCGATAACAACCATTAAAGAAAACACAACGGAGTCTAAGGAACAGTGAGGCGTCACCTCACACGGACAGGGTTACATCAACATCAGACAAACGTTTTTATTCACAAAGCAGTGTATGAAAAAATATTCTTGCCCATAATTTGATAGTTAGAAGGCACAGATCCGCCCCCTCCTCTTCATCATGGTGTCTGAACAACATGAGAATCATTATTAGACTGAGGGCAGCCAGACTAGTTTATTTTGCTAAATTATTATATTTAGCTAAATATTGTTGAGGGGCACAAGCAGGCCTTCTGACATACAGTTTACAAAAGATTTAAAATGAAAGAAAAAATAACAAAAGCAAATAAACTCAAAAGGATCACTAAGGGCGTCAAGGATAAAAGGGGAAGGGGCTCAAGCCCTTTTCGCCCCTCCCTCTGCACTTGCCTGGCTGGTTCCGTATTTACATCCAAGAAATCATTGGTTTCATCCTGATTTTCTTCTTCTGAGTCTTCTTCAGAACATGATTTCTCTGATGAAAAAGAATCATGCATTTCCCCAAAATGTGTCCGCACGTCTGCATTTGGGCTTCCAGAATGAACTACCTGATTGTCAGAGGACACATCAATATCCTCAGCATCCATGCTGTCACAGCTTGCTTCAAGAGACGAGTCCATCTGTTCATGTGGAACACCAACAAATTCGTCAAAAAATTCTGGTGCCTCTTCGACGTTCATTTGCGTATCTCCAGAGCAAGCTTCAAATTGTTCCTCCATTTTGTTTTCAATAGAAGAGACACTTTCCAGAGCAGCACCGTCTTCAGATGTTTCGACCGTACTGATAGCGACTTCCTCAATTTTTGGGGAATCTTCCATGTCGTCCTCGGGAATGTCAAAACAAAAGTATTTCCATCTGTTTTCCTCTGTGGATTCTACTGAAATTTCATCGTGTTTTACTTCGTCTCTGTAGACTTCTTCAAAACAAAAGTACTTAAATCTTTCATCACCAGCAGATGAGCTCTCTGCTGGAGAGCTCATCTGCTGGTGTTCGACATTTTCAAAACTTTGGTTGGATGAGCTCTCTGAGCCATCATCTTTAATCTGATATCCAATGAGCTTCTCTATTCCCTTGGTGACGAGATATCCAAGGCCCCAACCGATGGTAAGAATCATTTTGTTTAGAAATTATTTGTAAAATCACTGTTGTTTTGTCTCTCAAAAATGTTGTTCCTCCAACGAAGTTGCAAAGCGAACTGAGAATTCTTGTATTCCAAATGATAAAAATAATCCTTTGAACCTTTATGACATCATCCATGAGAACTTTGATGACATGATGATGTCAAATAACCTGTGTCAGGTTCTTGTTTGTTTTAGTTGCTATGGAAACAGACACATGAGCTCAAAAAAGGTCATTTGTGGTTTTAACCTGTTCTACAACCATCATACTCTGTTCTGCTGCTACATGTTTTACATTGAGATGCTCTTTAGAGTTGAATAGCTTTGCTGATAGACTAACTCCTTTTAGCGCAACTTCAACACAACAATAGTCTTTACCAGCGTCCAATGTGATCATCTTTGCAGCAGAAATAAATATTTCAAAGCAGCTCCAGCATAATAAGAATTGCATTAAAATCAATGTAGGTCATCAATTGAAATTTAAGGACCTATAGATGTGTTAGAAGGGGAAAAATACCTTGGTTATCTGTCATAATGTAGTAGTGATGATGGGCCCAAATGCAGCAAGGCAGAGACAGCAGGTAGATGTTGGCATTTTAATAGAAAAAGTGAACAAAAACTTATAAAAAGAAAAAGAAAAAAAAACACAGGGAACCAGAGTAAAACAAAAAACAGATCCAGGGAACAAAAACCAGCAGGGGAAACAGGGAAGTAGTGGGATAAATGGGAGGAATCAGCAAGAAGGGATAAAAGAGAGGAGTGCAGGAGTGAGGGAGAGAGAGAGAAAGAGAGAGAACATGGGAACTAAGCAAATGAATTTAAGAGTAATCTATAACTAGACAGAAGGAATAAATAAACTAGAATCACAGAGAAAAGACTGAACAGTGAAATAGAAAAAAAGATAATGTAATAAATATAAAGAAGCAAGGAACTCAATAATAATGGAACTAGAATTAAATAATCAAAACACCAAAACAAACCCTGACATTAGGTACCTGACATTATCTCAAACCAGTCTTCCCTTTCTATTCTGTCCAAAAGGAAGCTGATAACTGGATATTTTCAACCATTGTAAATAAACAACAGAGGAGGTTGTGGGTGCAAATTCCAGTTAATCTGCAATGCTCAGACCAGCCTGTTAGGAAACAACAACCATACCGCATTCAAGTCAACTTAAATCAGAGTCTACCTTCCTGTGATGCTGAGTTTAACCTTCAGCAACTCCTCTTCACCATTTCCACAGGTTTAAATGCATTGACTGACTGCCATGTGATTTCACAGCAGTACCTAACAGAACAGCATGGAGTGAACGTTACTACAATCACCAACAGTGCACCAGAGTTCTTCGGCTAAAATCACGAACATTGTAAGTTCAAAGAGTCCAGTTTCATCGAGAGAGAATTTCAGCCGCCTTCATTTTCCTGATATTTAGCTTGGGTTATTGTTAGCTGTAGCGGCAGCTTTCATAGGTGTACTTTAAAAAGTGAATTTTGTCTCCAGAAGATCCTTTAGCTCCAATTATTAACATCAAATTACAGCATGACAGTTTGAGCAGGTGTGCTCGTTCCAGGATCCCAGCTTTGTGCATCAAGGCTCTAATTCTTGTGCACTGAGTGGAACTGAGCCATTATTAACTAAATCTGTTTCTGTTCTTATAATGAGGCCAATATGGCCACCAGAAAAAAGGAGAAAATGTGTAAAAGTGGAGAAAAATAATCAAACCCAGCTCTATTCTGGAATCGGTTGCAACGTACCAGAGCCCTTTGCAGCTGGTGGAATTACTTCTTGAACTCAGTATATTGCAACATTGCACACGTGTAAAGTCAAATATTTTTTCATATTATTACTATTATTTTTTTACATCTGCTTTAGTCTCACCACTATTTTTACATCACTTGTTACCTTTAAGTTTGTTTTGAACATCCAACACAATGTCCAGAGGGTAGAAAGGCAGCACAGGGTCACTGACCAGGCGCAGAATGGTTTCAGCTGTCATCTGCAGAAACAGTCACAGAATAAAGCAAGTCAAGTTAGTTTACTTTATTCATTCATCATTTCATATTAGCAGCAATAATCAGTCTTCTAAAATCCACAAGATCATTGCGGTCTGCAGACTGAGGATCAACTCTTGGTCAAGCTTGATTTCCGTCTCGTGCGTACTCCAAAACATCCTGTCTGTCTGTGGTGCCCCGTTCACCCCCCCAAGTCTGGAAACTGTTCTGTTCTGCAAAGCCCTAAACACCAAGGTCAGTCTGACTTCTGGTTTCCAACCACAATCCAAATAAAGACATATAAATCGAAAACTTGAATCCACCTTACGCTGCCTCACCTCTAATCCTTCCAACTGGAGTCAGTTCTTCTCCTGGGTTCAATATGCACATGATTCTCACATCTCCTCAGCCACTGGTATTTTCCCATTTGAGGTCTCTTTAGGTTATCAGCCTCCTCTTTCCCCTCTGATGTAGAAAAATCCACACTCTTAGAATCTGTAAGTAACTTCAAATACCAAGGGAGACTTCTTCCTTGTTTTGTCGTGGCCTGTCACATTCGTCTGCTAAGTGCTGACCTTCAGTTCCTGTTGTGAGGGATTGCTGGATGGAAAATACTTCATCTCCACTAATCAGACCATCATTTCATGTCTTGCCCTTATAGACAAACCAGCTTCTTGTAAATTGAAAAACTGACATTTTCAACAGTGGTTCACATGTGTATAAACTTAAATCAGAAAATTCCTTGCTGGTGCTGAACTATTTCTATGAGTGACTGTTTACGCTTTTAATGAAGGGTGGCGAAAGTCTGAGACAAAAATTATCTCATATTACAAATGTGATCTCATTCAGGCAAAACTGACAGACAACGATCCGCCCCTGACTGACAGCCCGCTTAATATGCCTCAGTCCTTGTTATAACCAGCAGATATGCCATATAACCCTGCACTGCTGACCTGTGGACTGCTGGGATTTGATCCATCACCCCAACAACTCTAACAGAGCCACGTGGCAAGAGGAAATAGTCAAACCGTTTTTGACTAACTCTGGCTTCTGTATGCCGATTGCTTATGGGTGCTAAGTTAACATTTCAAAGCTGGCCAAAAATACTTTTCTCACATCCCTGAAAATGTCCAATGTTCCTAACAACTATGTCTAATGGCCAGTTATTGTATTTGTGCAAAAAGCCTTGTGTTTCTTCTGCCAAAATCATACACTTAATTCTTTCTGTGTAGCAGTGTACAACTTAAAATTAACGTGTAAGATTTTGCAACTTTCAATTTTATTTCCTTTTAACCCCTATAATTCCCAAAATAAAGAAAAATACAAAGTTCTGCCATCCATCCATCCAGCCATCCAGCCATCCATCCATCCGCTGCCTCTCTTTTCTAACACTTGGGAGCCGGGGGACATCTCTTTATGTTTACAAGCTGGCTGTTTCCTTCCTCTAGGATCTGCCATATTGTTATGTTTATACCAAAGCTGTAAAATCCAGCTGTAAAATTGCTGCAGAGCTTCTTTTATCCCTATTTGTTGGCTCTCCTCTGTCACAGACACAACACATATTCAGCCAGCAGTATGCACTGGAAGCGGTATAGCATCAAAATATACGTCTACTGCAGTAACAAGAACAAGAGACATCATGTCCATTTTTACGCCTGCAGCTCTGTTTGTTTTACAACCTCCCAGTTATCTGCCAGTGGATTCTGATTGGTGTTTATCAGGATGGAAACAAGCATCTAGATCATGTTAGGTCTAGTCTTTTGTCATTTTGTCAGATTGAGGTTCAATTGAAATTGCAAGGATCTGTGTAACCTTAGGTTTTCTTATCAATAAAATGGCAGCTGTGTAATAATGAATAATTGGGTTCTAGTGCAAGAAAACATTTACTTGTGGCAAATTTAAAA
This sequence comes from Girardinus metallicus, assembly GCA_903067095.1. Lineage (NCBI taxonomy): Eukaryota > Metazoa > Chordata > Actinopteri > Cyprinodontiformes > Poeciliidae > Girardinus > Girardinus metallicus. The sequence goes on along the minus strand of CAEGAE010081817.1, from coordinate 15,020 downwards.
ACAACGGCTTTCTTCATGTGTTTCTTGTATAAAAGGAGATAATTGTTGAGTGCACAACTAATAGCTACCATACCGACATATTTTTCCACCTGAGTTATGCAGCTCCTCCAGAGCAACCATGGCGCTCATTTCAAGTGGTATGAACTTGAAGGCATTGATTACACAGTATTCTGTTACCAAATGCATTCTTTTTCCTTGCCTTTCCATTGACAACTCTCAATTACTCATTGAATAATTTCAAACACAACCTCATAGAACTTTAACTGCCTGGCCTCCATTTTTAGAGCCTGATAAATGGGGATAAAGAGCTTTAAAAATGCACCCCTATCTCCACTACAGATCAGTTATACTGGCTTTCCTGCCTCTGTGATTTGTGGGTGCTCATTTATTCTGCTAACTGTAACCAGCTGCACCTATATAACGCTCGTTTACAAGTATTTTGAAAAGAGCTTACAGTGTACAGATCTGCTCTGCACCCCTCTGCTCTGTTGTCACTGCCACCGAAATCAATCTGGTGGAGTGGGGGGCAAGGGGGGATTATCGCATTGATTTGAAGCCAGTGAGTAATACGACTGCAGAAAGCATTCATCAAAAGCCTGTAATGTGGAGGGACAGAAAAGGCCGTTGATTTCTTATTTATGGCCTTATTTCTGGATCATCTCTTTCGAAGGCAGAGGCAAGAGAGGAGAGCAACGCAGAGGCAGGAGATAATGACAGGAGAAGAAAAGCAGAACGGGGGCTGTGACAAAACAGAAAGCAGAAGAATGTCCAAGCTGAAGAAATGTGACTGTTGGTGGGGTGTGGAAAATATAACAAACTAACCCCAACATCTGTTCTAACACCAGTTGTTTTTGTCTCTTATTATTCCATCAGGAATGCACTTCCCATCTGACATATAACGACCTGATGTGTCACTTGCAGTGAAGGAAATTAGTTTTATCCATTTCTAAAAGCAGCTTTATAGGCGATAACCTGGTTTAACTGAGTGGCATTGGAACAGGGTCACTGCAGAGAACTGACTGAGCGCTTCAGTAAGGCTTTGTCCTGCAAGGTCAGAAGCAAAAATCAAAATACACAAAAGGAGATGTGAATTTCTGTGAACACTTCTGGCTTATTTTGTGTTTCAAATTTTAAAACGATTTCAGTCAGTAGCTCTTTCTCAGCACATCAATTAAAGTGGCAGTATTATGTGTTTTTCAGGAAGTATTTTGCCATTTTCTAGCACAATCCAGTAACTATGTTAACTTCAAAAAATGCTACTTTGACTTTGCAATTGAAAACCTTGAAATTGGGCCTTTGTCTCTTAAAAAATTCCAGCTCGCAACCTCTCTTCTATTAACCCTTTAACAACGTTTTTACCAGCGTTGCACTGAGAAGTAGCTGCTATAATGACCTCAGGAGATGCATAGTTCCACCGGGTGGTTGCTAATTGCTGCTGTCTAGTCTGAAGGAGCAGAGTAAGGGAGTCACTAGGGAGGGCTTCTCTGTGAGGCAGAAGCTTGGAAACTTGGAAACTGCAAGTTTCCAAGTTTGAATGCAGCTCCTGGGTTGAAAAAGTCAGCCAATAGCATCTCAATAGTGGCCACTTTCAAAAATGTCAGAACAAAAATCCATGGATGATTTAGAGTTTTGTTCCACAAAACAAATCTGTGAATAGGTGTTTTCATGAACGCTGAACCACAAGTAGGTGGTAATGTTATCTTTGACATGTTATTTTCTGTCTGCGTGTGTGATGAAGAATCCAGAAGCATCCAAAGAGGAAGGCAAACAAGTGAACACGAGGAGAAACGCAGTTCCTACACTCCACCAAGGAGTGTAGGAACTGGGTGGAGCGATTACTGGAAATGGGATCAGGGACGACTCATCTTTGACAAACAGCTGACAGCAAATAGAGAGTCCCATCATAATGAGACAATGTGGGACAAGTTTCCCTGTTAAATGAAGAGCTTAGTGTTTGTTGGTTGGACGGACAAGGACAGAGATGACCTGTCACAGCAATCTGACTTTATTATGTCATTAAATGAAGAATGGCATAGCTTATAGGATGCTGAATAACATCCTATAAACTATATTAGATAACCCGCTGGTTAATGCGAAACCTTCATTTGATCACATTATGGTAATTCATTCATTATTTCAATCTTAAGAAGAACAGCTCTGGTATGGACATATGATGGAAGTGGGCATCACTGACCACCACTGATGAATCTTAACGGGCTGTCTGTGGTGTACCTGGGCTATTGTGTCATTTGAAGTGGACAGATTACACAAGGCAACTGATGGAGGCTGAGTGGAGGAAATCACTGAAGAAAATGAACACACGGATCAGGGGGAAGTAATCCCTCAACATGAACTCTGTCCCACTCAAGAATCCAAAAAACCAACACAGATTTAAAAGCTAAAGTGACTGAAGTGAAATTCTTATCATCACTATGCATTTTATATAAATGCACACACACGCATGCGCACGCCCGCACACACACATGCACACAAGAACTGTAGTCATTTAACATTTAGAAGGTACTGGATGTGTGGAGTAAAAGGCAATTTGGTTAAAATTAGTACAAGTCTCTTAATCTCTTCAAATAACGGTTTCTTCTGATTTTCAATTCAAAAACCTTTTTTGGTAAATTATTGACTAAATTGACATATGAGCTCAACAACAAAGATATTTGTTTTTAATATGTTCCTCAGATTCTTCAACCATCAGATTGGTGGAAAGTTCCTTTCTAGCCTTTCAGCTTTCAGAGTTTCAGTTTCATTCATGGACTGTGGACGCTGACATTAGCGTTGGGGACGTCTGTGCTGCTGCTACATGTTTAGCATTGAAATGCTATTTGAGGCTTGAATAGCTTTGCTGATAGGCTGACTCCTTCTAGCACAACTTGAACACAACAATAGTCTTTTCAGTCTGTTGTGTTTGAAGCAGAAATGAACCCCCAGTGGGCCATTTAGAGTTTTGTAAGACAAAACTTTACATTGTTTTCATCTGCCCATAAATCCGATTTATGGGCGCACCATATGGAGCTTGTAGTTTGGGAGTTTTTTTTTTTTGTTTACAAAAAACCTGATTATTCACATTTTTAATGTGTTAAAGGCTATGTTATTAATTAATCAAAAGTGTTGTGTTAGCGTCCTGGCTCTAGTTAATACTTAAAATACTGGCTTGGCAGGTAACGCAATAATGTTATTTTAATCTATTGGCAACAAACGAAACATTTATTTTTTTCTCTAAATCTTTTCTGTTGCAACTGTTGAAAGTTAATATTTTGTTACAAACAGGAAAATGATCATTTAGAAAATCATAAAGGAGCAACTCATAGAAGGCCTCTCAGTTTATTCCTCTTCAGCAGACCATTTTAGCTCATGTCTCCATCAACTCTGTCGTTGACATCATCGCCTCCGTTTTGCTATTGAAGCCAGAAGACCTCTACTGGCTCAGCAGGCCATGAAAAACTGGATAAAACAGTCCAATTTTATTTCTTTTTCTTTATACTTCTACTCAAAATGGAAAGCTAACAGGAACTATTTGAGACAAACTGGAATTGAAAAATGACATCTACCTTTCAAGGGAACTGACAGTTGTTTGGGGGCATACTTGAATCTAATGTCTGTGCAATTGGGAAGCAAAACAACCACAAATAAAACCCATTTGATCCTTATACATGAGCTCTGAAGAAAGTGGTATTCATCTAAGCCTCATTTTGATGACAGAAATGCGAAATGAAAACCAGGTTTAACTCTGGTTTTCATTTGCATTATTCACCTTGTCTGTAAGGACATAAAATAAAAAAAAAAGGAAAAATAAAACAAAAGGCATTGCAGAAACCAGAGTTAACTCTGGTTTTCACCGGTTTGCCTTGCTAAAATTCAGCAAACAGTCAAAGAATCCAGTCAGCCAGTCCACAAGTTCCTCCAGATACCAGTTTAAGGCAGTCTGATGAAATCTCGGAAAGGCAGGCCAACTCTGACACACCATCGATGTCCAAAGAATCTACTGCCTTTGAGTTTGATTTAGGTACTCAGGAAACTGCCAGAAATGTTTTCTCACTTCTACCATTTGTACCTCTCAGGTTGGACACCATGATCACCTGACTCATAATTTTCTGCTGCCCAAACAGCTCTGACCCACAGAGATCATTTAGGTTGAGATCGGGGAAATTCAACTGAAGACCTCAAAGTCTTTGTTGTCATCACAAAACCATCCCAGAATGATATTTCTTTTATTTGTGACAGGGTCCATGACTCTGCTAAATATTGACCATTAAAAGTTAAACCCAAGATTATTTACTCCCCTGGAAGGCTTACGTTTTAAGAGTCTTTTAATTCAGCCCCATCAGTAACTTTTCTTTTATAGACATCTAATCCAGGACGTCCATACTCTAAATGTCCACAAGATCAATGGAGATCTAGATGTCTTAAATTCAGATGGGAGAAACTCGACTGCCAGTGGTTCATAATAAAATAGCAAATAGTAATTGGTACATAACCTGTACTTGTATAGCGCTTTGTCAAGTCCAATGGACTCGAAAGCGCTTCACACTACATTCACACACACATTTATACACTGATGGTGGCAAGCTACTGGATAGTAGCCACAACTGCCCTGGGCAGACTGACAGAGGCGAGGCTGCCAGACACTGACACCACCAGCCTATCGGACCACCACCAGCAGTGGGTCTGTGTGTTGCCTCTTTTTTGATTTTTACTGAAATTATTTGGATTTGTTTTTTTCTTTTTTTGCATTGTTCTACCGTCTGGTTCAAGGAGGGGGATAATGGAAAGGGAAAAAAAAGTCACATTTTTCATAAGACAACTTACAGATATTTACATTATATTGCTCTAATACTTGTCAGTATTTTACATTCTGTATTTTATAATTGTCGAATGATCTAATCAACAGTGAACTGAAACAAAAAATCTTAATTAAATTAGATTCAGGTTGTTTATGCTGCAAAATCTTTCTTCCAACTGGGAGTAATGGAAGGAGGGAGAGGGGGCATACTTCGTATTTTCCAGGCACATGGTGTCATTTTATAGCATAATATCTATGTTATCTTCTGTATTTCATAAAAACTGCTGTATATATCAAATATACAAGAAGAATATATGTAAAAGACATTTGACTTTGCAATTTGACGACTTGGAGCTCATCACTAAAGGACTAGTGAAAATACCAGTGAAAAGCTGGAGCAATTATCACTTTTTTTTTTCTAGGTTGGTACTTCTTTTAGATTGTTGCATTATCTTTTTAGAGATACTTGAGTCAGAAACAAACATCTTGCTTGAATAAAAAGTAATTCTACATCAGCCAGGGATATGAATCATTTTGGGCTTAGCTGTAGTACCCGGCCTGTAACAAGTATTTACTTCCCCTGTCAGCAGTCATAGAGTTATGACTGACTAAAAATGTGAAAGCGATAAACACAGCTGACCAGACAACACACTGGATGGTTGCTGCTTCCACCAGCAGAGGGCTCTGCTGTGACGTCCTGCCTCGATTACCTCTCCCGTCTCCATCTCACACACACACGCACACACTAAGGCTGCACTGTATCCTCAGTGACGCACAAACACCACAGCCTCTCAGCCAACTCCTGTCCTATCCAGATTGGTAGCATCATTTGCGAGGCTACTTTACATACTGTAAATAAATTCATGTCGACATCTAGAGTGGCAGCGCCGCCTTCGGAGCAGAGACGCACACCCGCACCCATGCATCCCCACAGGCACATGTACACAGATGAAGCTGGTGAGAAAATGAAATGATGAGGGTCAGATGGGTGGATGGAGTAGGCAGAATGGGTTGCGAGGATCATTTTCTCCTTTTCGTTCAGTGAAGTGGTAATTCTGTCCAGGTCTGCGATCTCGCTCGCTCGCTTGCCTGTTTTTTTCCCTCAGGGCTCGTGGAGAGATGGAGAGATTCTGGACTCATTCAGAATGCCTGGGCAAAAATAGGCCTCATGAATAAACCATAAACTAAGTAGTTAAGTTATGTAACAACAGCGTGTGGATAGATGCTGCATGGTAAAGTACAGTAGGAGGAGTGATATTTAACTTCTAGGTTGATGCTATGCTCCAGTACATAAACAAACATCACAGTTTTCATGTAGCGCCTCTGATCATATAAAGTCAGTCTGCAAGTAAAATTCCCTGCCTCTGCAGCCAATGAGGTGAGCAGAGGGTAAAGACGTGGTTTTTATGATGCATAGGAAACTTTGAAGGCTGTGAGACAAAATGTACCGCTTGAGAAAACACACTGAACAGCCAGGACTGCTAAACCCAAAGAGTGAAGGAACTGTCCAAAGAACTCAAAGGACAAATCCCACTTCACCCCCTTCTTTGTAGCCTCACCCAACACTCTGCATTCAATTATAGGAGTTTTGGAATCTAGATTCTTTTAGAAACCTAGTGGGAAGATAAAGGTTAGCACCAACTCGTCCTTCAAACTGAGATTTAAAAAAGACATGCTTGTAAGCAAAGAGGAAAGAGGTTTACAAACATCACAACAAAGGATGTTCTGATCAGGATTTTTGATGCCGATTCCGATCATCCATGAGGCCGATCTCTGCCGATCACCGATCTCTGCCGATTGCCTAGAGCGGCTGTTCATTTTTTGCTTTAGGTATAAAAGATACTGTTATTTGGCAAAATGGAAAAAATAATCTGGCAATAAATTCACATAGTTTAGACATAATAGACATAATATTTTAATACATATCAAAAGTCTTTTTTGTTTAGTTACATGCTGCAGCTTTAAGCAGACGTTTAGTGTGAGAGTTCACTATGTGGTGGAGGCTGAGCGGTGCTATTTCTGTGAAATATTACTACCAGTAGCGCATAGCGGCGGTCCAAGGGCGAGAGCAGATCCCCGCGTCTTACACCGCTCCAAGACTTGAGTTATTTTTTGGGTTATTTGTTTAGCTTTCTGACCATGATGCTAATCAGGGGGAGTGTTGGTAGTCATGTGCTGCTTTACCTGCTGTCTGGCCGTTCCGGATGTCCTTTTTTTTTCTGCAGTGAGCCTTGATGTAGCCAAGCTTCGTCAAGTGTTTATCTTTTAAAGGCTGTACTAGATTCATTGTGTTGTTGCATTTTGACGTGCTTCACCCCCGAGATAATTTTCCGCCACAACATGCAAACATCCCCATTCACTTGCAGAGTGCTATAGTTCCACACACATAATCTGTTGCCACTCGCTTGCGTTCACACTGCGCTTGCTCTGTTCACAAGTGAGGCAGATTGCAAAATGAGATAAATGTGATTGGCAACAAGAGACAGTGATCAGCGATTACTGATCACACCCTTTTTCACGGAAATCAGACGATTATGGTTAGTTGCCGATCGATCGGTGCACCTCTAATCGGACCTCTTTCCACTGGGGTCTTACTCAACGTGGCTCAACTCTAGGAGGTTGCAAGGGTTTTCTACGGCCTACATCGCTGGGGTTGGGACTGAACCCCGGCTTGGCTAGGTTCAACATTCACTTATAGAACTCAAGTGTTTTTTTTCTAGAATGTTTTTTCTTGACCTCAAATGGGAAAAAGCCATAGACTGAGCAGAATGTTCAACATAGCTTCCAAATCAGAAGGTGAGCATAGACATGTTTTGTACAAACCTCCCGAGGCAGCTTACCTGAAAAAGTAAAGGTGTGCTGAAAATAGACAAAATTACAAAGACAGGAAATGGTGAGAGGACGAACTGACTAGCAACCATGATGTTCTATCCGTTTGTCTCCTGGCAAGCCACTCATCCATATAGATCAGCATAGGTGTAACCATAGAAACCTGCTTACAACAAATGTACACCCTCAGCCAACTGTAGGGTCTTAATATATTGTGGAGGATCCAGACTTACTAGATTCAACAATTATTTAAACCTCATCTAAAGTAGACAAACTTACTAAACACTTTCTACCATGCTCTCGTTTACTGAACAAAAATGAAGCCAATTACAAAAAATCCTGGAATGTAAAAGTAAACATCTCTCTAACTGTTTCAGTACCATCTCATAATTAGATGGACAATAATCTAAATGGCTCTATGAAAAGATTCCACCAACAGTTGGCTGTGATGAGTGCATCTTTAAGTGCCTTTGTAGCTGTTGCAATGCTGGTTTTGACCTAACTTTGTGACTTAGCAACACTAATTTAGTACCTGAGAGATATGCAGACGAAGGTCATTGTCTCCAGACCCCTTGGTTTTAACCAAGGGGTCTGGAGCCGGTTGTCTGTAAGCCGGTTGCTTACAGACATTTGGAGAGTATTTAAATAAATGACACTTGTTACAGCTGAGAGTAGGAGCAAGAAAATGTGCTGTAACAGAAGAGCGCTACGAGGTTGTGTTTACATTGTTCATTTGTTTTAGTCACTTTATTTTTTTTGCCCTGTTTGACATTTTAGTTCCAATATTTCCTACCAACTGTCACTAAGTAAATTTAAAACACTGTAACCTGTAATGGGTGAAACAGAACAACACAGTTCCAGCTGCAAGCAGCTACAAAACCGATTAACACTAATATCCAGATGCTTGTTGTGTGATTGTTTTACTCACCATGTATGTCCAAGTACTATAGCTACAAAAACCGCCTCATTTCCCAATCTCTAAGCTATAGGATTTTAGAAATGATCAGTAAAACAGTTGTTAGCACATCTGAAACTTAAACAATTAAGAAACTCATGCAGAGCATTCATATTGTTCTGATCCATTCTCATGAAATCAAGCAGTGTGGAGGAATTTGACAGCTCCCAGTTCTAAACTGTACCACAACTTAGGTCCTGTGAAATCACTGATGTCTATAATTTAAGACATCTGACCAACTGAGGGTTACCACAAACAGGAATCTAACTAGAGAACAACTGAGAGGCATTTTGCACAACTTAACTCAACTCAAAGGCGCCAGGAATAACATCTCTGGATTTTAGAGCATAAATATTCAGAAAATACCCAACGCATTATCAGATTTTGTGGGGAGTCAACAGAACTGGCCTCTGCAAAATATTCACAATCAGCTCATTTGGGGCCTGAGGGACTCTTTTAAAGTTTGCTACCACTGAGTAAACTTGGTTTGTATGAAGTTTAGCCTTCTCTATGAAAAGAAAATATGAGGTGGGACTCAGTCTTCCATATTTCACTGCTAACATATAACGTTGGTATGAGGACGTAGAGATGCATCTTTAAATTTGAAAGACAGGCATTGCAGTGACAAAAAGGTCAACCCAGACAACCTTAGAGACAAGAATACAACATGAGCAGAAACTCCGCTGGTGGCTCCACTGCTCTGGAGACAACGAGCTCTCTGCCGCCTCAGGGGCAACAGCATATAACTATTCTGTGCCACACAAGAGCTTTTTGATCAACAGCCACCGTTCAGCGTTCAAGTGTGTTAGCAACTTCATATGAAAATAGGTAATTAGATTTGTCAGTAAGAAGTTGTCTGGGTACTGCAGAAATAAAGATAAGGACTTTATACTCCTGACAGAACTTAACTCCTTTTATCCTCAAACAACCTTGAAATGTAAACATTTTCTATTTTCAGATTTTATAACAAAAAGTTATATTGAAAAAGTTCAGCTGTCTTTTCTTTACAGCAAAAGAGTGGCTTTTAAAAAGCTTTTAAAATGAATCACCACAAATAACATTGCAAAAAGCAACAATGGAAAATAAGATGAACTTTAAATTAATTTGTCTTGAGGTCAAACTGACTTTATATGAAGTGGGTTTTCTTCATATCTTCAGACTGTCAGATAATAAAAGCTTACCAACATAATTTCATCTCTATCCAGAAAAATCCATTGTTTCCCACAGAACCTATGTAACTGAGCAAGGTTTGTTGACTACAAATTTTCAGTGGGATTATGATCAGGGTTTTGTGATCTCCAATATAAAACATTAGATTTGTCTTTCAGAAGTAATTGGAGGCATGCTTAAGGTTAATGTCCATCTGGAAGACCCATTTGTAGCCAAGCTTTACTTTTCTCATTGATGTCTCCAGATGCTGAGTAAATATTTCTACATAATGTTTTCATGGTCGATCAATGTTATCAGCTTGGTTTTTTCAACCAAAGGTTATCATGTTCACAATCTTCTCTCATTGTTCACACCAACTTTAAGACCTAACCTTATTCCTGCTCCCCTTCCCACACTGCTGCACTTTACAGTTTGCACACACTTGCTTGTCCATGCTTTGTCTGCTGCATGCTCTCTTCACTCTCTTAATGTTCTGACAGATGTGCTCACAGACCAACTTAATATTAGTGGAGGAACTTTAGGTTGCTTGCATTAGTGAAATGTGTCACTATGGAATACAGCTCTCTGGCATCTTCCTCAGAAGTGTTTATCTCATTACGCCAATCCTGATTGGCTGGTGATAGCAACGCTTGTGCCACAACGCGGCTCTTCTCGCTTCACCCCAGTAAGAACGGTTGTCTGGTGAGACATGCCACTCATGGTACTCTGAGAACCACAGTTACACAAGTAATTTAAATTTCTCATTCATAGCATTCGTTTCAATGTCTCACTGTGGGATAGCGAGACTGTCGTATTGCCAGACAGCTTATCTCTAGCAATCCCCAGCACTTATCTGTGATTGCCCCATTCCAGCAAGGACCCAGAGATTAAAACAGCTGAGGCCACACTTGAAATGAGAAGTCCAACTTCTAAAAGGACACAAAGAGCTGATCGCTTCTGCAGAAGCTACTAGCCCTAGTCCAGATACGCCTAGTTTGACAAAGCTTGTTCCGCTGCTGTTCCTCTGTTGAGGAAAAAGGTGGTGGAGAAAAGGCTATGAGAATAATTACAGAGAATGAACCCACCATCTTAGGCAAAAGCTGGGTTGGTGATGCAGGAGGACCCTGACATCCTCAGGACCAAACTTTGTCCAGGAGGGGTTCACAGGGACAACATGAACATCACTAACATGTTCAGCAGATGACAAAAACAGCAATGTCTTGTTTTTGGTCTGGCTCTTCCAAAATCTCCCCAACACGACATTGAAAAGAGAGGTGTCCACTCTTCAAACACTTTCCACAGTCATGCAAGGACCAAGCAGATTTGGCCATAGCACTCTGAATGGTATTCATCACATTCTGAGGGAACCCTGCTGTGTCTACATTATAAAGCTCACAGGCCAGGACCATAGTTTTAGGTGCTCTGGGTATGAGTGAAGCACTGTTCCCTCTACCTCCGTCAATTGCTCTAAACTACAGGCAGACAGTTCTAAAACAGTGCAGAAAATTGACATTGGATAAAATTCTCCTGGAGTAATCAATCTCGATGGGCGAAATCCCAGACAGAGTACTGAAGGGAGATGAGAATTGAGGGAAATTCTGTAAGCAGGCTAATATTTTCACAAAACTGTGTGTTTAAAGAATTAGTCTAAATACTCCAGAATGTAGACATGGTTATATACAGCCAGACTCATTCCAAAACCATAAAAGAGTAAAAGAGAAAAGAAAAAAGAATCTACAAAGCAGATGCTAACATGAGCTTCATAAACTACTAATGGCTAGTTGCTGTTTTCTCACTGAAAAGCCAAAAAACAGTCACAAGTTTAAAAGAGGAGGGTGTTTCTTCCATACTTATGTATCAGGTCAATAACTAGTTCCTTTTGTACTTCAAATAAGAGTCTGAAACATAAATAGGTCAGATTTTTTTCAAACTTAAAGAACTTTGTCCAGAGGAAAAACAAGTCGTAGTCACTGGTGTTGATAGAAAATCTTAGCCTGCACTTGTGACCACTGCCAGGAGCAATATTTACAGACACACGACACACTGAGCTGCTTTCCCAAAAATATCTCTGCCGTGCTTCAATAAGCTTGAGCTTTAATAACAGATGGTCCCATCTGCTGTATTTGTATCCAGACACACTTCATGTGTTCTTGGGGCTCCACTTACAAAAAAAGTTCTGACAGAGAAAAGCACTTCCAAGCATAAATAAGCACTGCGGTTAGGCCGCACCTCTTAGAACCACAAAGACGAAGAAGAAATAATGAGAACATTTTTATTTTCAGGTTTTCATAGATAATCACTGTAGTCTTTTTGTTATGATATTGGACAAAAAACCAAAAACTTTAGTAATAGAAGGTAGATTTCTGTGCGGTTCTTTTGCCACTGAATTCCATGAAGAAAAGGAAAAAAGAAAAGAAAATGACAACAGCTCAACAGCTTCCATTCAGACTCAGCCCATGTGCTGCAGGACAATTTAGGGATGTACCAGAGAGTGATTTTGCTTCATCTTGGATTTTTTTTTTCATCAGCTCAAGGTCTTGTTAGATCATAGAGCGTGACATATTAGATAGAAGTGAAAGAGAGCCACCACGCATGTTGCTAATGAATTCACACTTTGGTGACCATAAATGCTGGCGCCTGCTGTTTCTGCCTGGCAATGCGTGACATATGTTGCCTGGAAGATTGATACTGCAATGGCAGCATGCAGCCATGTTCCTTAAAAAGGCAGATGGTTGTATCTGTGTGTGTGTGTGTGTGTGTGTGGGGGGGGGGGTGAGCATGTGTGTGTGGTTGTGTATGTTGTATGCTTCAGGAAGGGTTCTTCTAAATTACAGTGTACCCTTGGTATTTGCCGGAGTTAGGGATCATAACTGTCTGCGAAAAGCTAAAATCTTACTTTCAAGTAATACATTACTGTAATCTGATTACTTGTTTTTCAAGTAATAAGAGATTGCAATTACAAAAAGGTCATAAAAAAAGCATGTTACTTCCCCTCATACAGACTATGTTATGAAACTATGATTTTGTTTGTGAGCATCTGATAATTATGTACGAGCGTGTGACGTCATGGTAACAGGCAGGTGTGTTGATTAGCAACAGACAACATGGGGTGTTAACATGGAGCAGCAGGATCGTTCAGTTTTTAAGGGTTGGTAGAGCTGACATTAGTTTGACTCAGTGACCAAACCATTAGCTCTACTGTCTGCTTGGGAAAAAAACTTACCTCCAGTAAAAAACTCCACTTCCAATCTGAGCAAGCAGGAAGCTGGGAAAAGCCCCGGAGCCCCCCCACGGCCCCACTGACTTCACTGCTGCGGCTAACATCTAATTCCACAAGGAAAACCTCTGACAGCCTCCTGCTAAACAGACGAAAACAGATTTTGTAAACTCATTATTGCTCCTCTCTCCACTTCACCAACTGTTAACAGATGTAAATGCTATCAATTCAGAAATAAATGCTAAATGGTTGACTTTAGTTAGAACCTGCTTTGTGCTGCTTTCAGCTCTAGGCTCAGAGACTGCTGTGTGTGCACATTTGATCAGATTATAGTACAACCTGTGCTTCTTTGTTTTTAGGCTTCTCAGTAGCCAAAAAAAGTTGATTTTGCTCCTTTGCTTTATACTTTACCAAGCAACAATGAAACCTAGCCACTGATGCACCCACAGAAGCATGGAACTGCAAAAAAGTTTTAGTAGAAGCAGCCAGATCTTGATAATTTTAGAGTAGTACGCCAAAGCAGAAAGCTTAAATAAACACATGAATAATTAATTGTTGCAATACATTTCCTTTTCATTCAGGGGGAACACTTAAAAGTTGCTATGGTGCCAGAGAAATATCCAACGTGCCCTCTGGTGGTGCCGTCGGCATTAGAAATTCAGATCCAAATTCTGATCCAAATATAGCCACAGTCAAAACCAAAACCTTCATGTTCAATGGTAACAAACGTTCTTTTGTTAGGTGCTCTGTATTCTTGGTCATTATGGAACCACAACTTTACTTCACTGAAGAACCTTTAATTGGGGAACCTAGAACAGGAAGTAATGAAGGTTCAGTGTGTGTGTTCGTTGTACTTTAAACTGGTTATGGTAAAATGTATTTTCACAACATCAGAATAAGATTAGTGTAGCTATTTTCATTTGCGTCAGTGATTGTGTGATGGAAGTAGTAGTTTTGTAGCTGTGGAGTAGTTGGAAGTGTGAACAACTGAAGGAAATTGCACTCATCAATTATAGATTAAACAGGGAAGGAGCAGCAGACAGTAACAAATGCTTTCATGCATCTTCAATGTTTTAGCATTTGTGTTAAGGTGTTTGTTTTGTGGCATGGAACACCCTACTCATATTTCGTACTCAGCCTGCACCACTCTTGCATAAGTAACACTTTAACCTAGTTCCATTTACTTCACTCTTTGGTTACCGTGGTAACTCCCTGAGTGTTGTAGTACAACTCAAATTTCTTTTACACAGAAAAAAAATCAATACAATTACAAAAATAACATGTTTTGAAAAGCTGATTAAATAAAATAAGGAATTGCAGAAAAAAAATCATATTTTTCTTTTCATATGGTAGAAAAAACCTGGCAAAACAGAAAGATAAAAACTCATTTTAGTTCTACATCTTAAGTAAAAAACAGAAAAGCCTCCCAACAGATTGTGAACACTAACCTGCAAACAGTGGTAGGGTGGTAGTACTCAAAATTAATTTTTTTTAACTGCTTCTGCTTTCCGTTTATATTATTTTGCATAAGGTAAGGTTAAATTAATTCAGACACTGGATATTATTTTTACTTAGTCATTTTTTATGTGTTGGTTTTGAATTTTTTTGCTTAACATCTGACATATGGGGCACAGAATGAACATTTTATAAAAAAAATAAGTAAAATGTTTGTTGTTGCGCAACACCCCCCCACCCCCTTCTCTCTCTACTCACTCACTCTCTATTTCCTCTTCTGAGGGGGAGATGTGCTACCAGCACATCATCTAACAGGTGAATTGAGTTTCCTAAATCTGCTGGGATTTACCCTGTCCAGAACTGCGGTAAACTCTGAACCCAGCTGATGACAGTAGTGCAATTTGAAGCCACATGTTGCGGGGCTGACGGGTTGGTCCCCATGTGCAGGACGGTTTTCAGCTCTGTGTTCCCAGCGCTTCTTCAGCTGCTGAGTTCTTTGTCCATCTCGATCTTGGCTCGAAGCTGCCTGGAGGATCCAACCAAAGGTTCCTCTTTTGCACTCACCTTTTATAGGGTTTATCCACCCTTTTGGTGCGTTAGCATTGGCTAGTACTGCTGCT
>CAEGAE010081813.1:0-11138 GCA_903067095.1 Girardinus metallicus | reverse complement strand
GTTTGTTATGATGTAAAGCACTTTGAAATGCCTTGCTGCTGAAATGTGCTATACAAATAAAATTTGATTTGATTTGATGAAACATGAGCAGTCATAGGCTAATTCAAGCTGGTTTTTAAGGTGGCTTCCTGTCCTTTAAAAACAAACATTTATTCTTATAAAGTTTATAGTTATTGTATTTGGATAATCCCAAAACCACAGTTTGTGGACCTGAAAGATGATTCAGTTCAATCAAACACTCAAAATAGTAAAGTGTGTATACTAGTGAAAACATAAGTATTTTCAAAGGTTTTTGTGTGTTTCCTGGCATTATATAGTCTTGTTCAAGCCTTAGCTAAAACTTGTACTGCACAAGCCACAAGCATAACATTGCAGAGATGACACTAGTTATGACCCACATAGATCTAATTAATGAGTAAAGCTCAGTGCACTGAGCTCTTATTTTGCAAAATGTGTCAACAATTGACTCATATTCCATCCCCCTTCCCTCACAATGAATCTGCATTCGTGACATTCATAATAGGCATCAGCACCAGTCACATAATCACCTATTTATAACAATAAGTTTCTCCAACACGGACTGTTTTATGGTATAAGAGCAAATTGTTCAGCACCCTCTCAAGTTTGGACAATCGTTGAAAAGTATCTACACTCTTGTTAAAATTCCCAGTTTTTCAGACCTTTTAAAAAAAAAAAGAACATAATATATTGTCAATCTTTTTTAATGTGACATTCAATTAATCAGCTCACAAAGACATTTGTTTGATGAAAAAAGATTACAATTAAAGGTATAACATTGTTGCAAAATGGTGCACTTTTTGTTGTATTTAATAATTAAATACAACATATTTTGAACCAATTTCAGCATATCTGCATATTGTCTTGTTTAAAAAAGGAATTACATCATCAGTTGATTTTTGTTTTTATGTAAATGTAATACTGTATCTTGCATTGGGTAAGCTTACGTGGTTAAATTAAAAATCTGCAAAATTTTTTTAAATCAGATTACTCAATGGTCAGAATAACTGATACTGTTATGTATGTATATATGCTGTATTTTTGTGCTTTCTTGACTGAAATAATTACTTTTAACGCACTAATTGAATTGAAGGTGCTTCGAGCTTAGAAGATTGTTTAAAATATCGACAGTGCTAGGAAATGGTTGGCTTTTAATTAACAAAGTTAATAATTGGCTCATAATAGTCATGGATTGTATTAATTGCCTAAAGCGGGGAGATCATATTGTACTTTTCTGAGTACATGTTATAGTTTTGGTTTTGTGATACTACCAGCCAACTTTTCTCTTTAGAAACTAAACCATTGTGCCTAGGTTAGAAATGGGACCATCAGCAACTGTGTAATCATTTCCCTGCTGAGTCAAAAGAAGAAATTGAACCATTCCCTTCTTTAAATTAATTATCCCTTTTAATTGTCAGGGGGTGCCTGAGAATATTTTTGATGTATTGTTTTGTAATCACTCTGCAAATTTGTCTGCAAAGGATTTTCCGTCTCCTCATCAGCAGCAATGTAATAAGATAGACACTCTTTGGGCACTAATTGTAAATTATGATGGATGAATGATGTATCATACTCTGCAATCCAACTGTGACTCTTTGGATGTCAGATGTTATGGTTTAGTTACATTTTGAAATTTTAGGATCATTTGAAAGCATATTTCTTTCTTTTTCTCTCCAGTTTTCGTCAGTGTTGTTGCAGCTGAATCAGCTGAACAGGTAAGAGGAATATTTTCATTAAAAAATTCATCTGAATTTTGTTGTGTTACAACCTTATGAAGTTGTCATTTACTTTTTTAATATTCACACCGATAAGCTGATCACTAGTTTTCAGATTTGTCATTTGCTCAGCAGAACAAGCCTATTTTCTTTTGATGTTTTTTCTGCTTTCACAATTTCTGTAGTCTGCAGTTGTTGCCTGATAAAAAATTAAAATGTTCAGTTGCTCTGCTTCTTATTGGTGTGAGAGCGTGTTGACAGTAAGCCTCTTGGCAGATGTGCTTACTATAACAGAAATAGAAAATTACTGTCTTGCCTTTTTACTGATGTCAATTAATTCTCTTCTCGGTGAGGAAGTTTTGCTTCTTTTTCGCTTTGCAACTGATGTGGTGTAAAATAAGGAAAATATCTTAAGATATCCAGTGTGGCCTCCGCAGATGGGAAGAAGCCTGACTGACTGAGCTTATGGAAATCAAGCAAAACCCCTGGTCACTAATATAAACAAAAAAAAAAAAAAAAACAATTTCTCTGTTTCCCGTTTTATTAGTCTACATCTGAAAACTCAAAGCTTAACAGCTCTACATGATAAATCTACAGATGTTTTGTAGAATAACTTAAGCTATTTTATATATAACTTCATTGAAACCTTTGTAAACATAGACACTGTGGAGTGATCTTAAAAAAAAAAAAAAGTCTAAAACTCTTTCCTTGCAAAATGACAACAGTTTCAATCCAGGGTACATAGTATGTTCAAACAGCAGATTTGCTTTCCCACTGACAAGTACTAAAACATACAAACATTGCTGGTCTTTGTGGTTGTGTCAAACAGAGCACTGACAACTTTGCAAAGCGTATCTGACCATGAGATATCCAAGACAAAATACTCTCTAATTGAGGGAGAAATGAGTCAACAGAAGTACCTCTGCAATGAGGTAAACACTACTGTTGGAAACAAGAAGGTAGCACGTAGCACGAAACATGCAAACAACTCCTCTAGAAGCCCCTGCTTGGTTTGTTTATTAACAACCCCAACCATCCAAGAGTTGACAGAAATCTATACAAGTGGACTTGCTGTGCTGGACTTATGTCACTACAGATAGATTTCCAATTATTTTCATTCAACCTAAAAGTTGGAAAGGAAACTAGAGAGGCATATTTAAAAAGTAATAATAATAAAGTGAAGTGTCAATTTAGAGAAGTCTGTTTTTAGTTGTATTTCATTTTGCTTCAATATTTTTAAATCTTACTCAGTAGTAGTTTTCAAAATTTTCTTATAATTGCTGACAAATTTTTAAGATGTTTCACCTGCCTATTGTTTGTGAGTTTCACGTTGACTTTCAATACTAGTGAGCCAATAATTTTATCACAGAAGCTGTTGAATGATTCTTAATACTATTTTGATGAATTTGATTTTAATTTCTCTATAGATGTAGAAAATGGTACAGAGTATGAATGTCTGAGTATCATCTCTTTTCAACTGGGTCTCCCCAGGGATGTGTTCTGTTGCCTTACACTGTATGTCCTGCACACCGTGAACCTTAGTTTCCATGAGATCAGGTATGTATTCAAACTGACAGTCTGACTGGTTATTGTTAGTCTGTTGCCCGGTGACAAGCATGAGCCGGTGGTGAAATTATGCAATGGAGACAACTTTTCAGGCTAACTTGGAAACCGTTCTTAATAAGAGTCACTAAGAGTTGTATATTATTTGGAGGTTTGAGGTTTTTAAGGTGAATAAATTTATGTTAATTCTTCTTTCTAAGTTTTTTTTTTCTTTTTTAAACAAAATCCATTTCAAGACTTTTTAGCATTGTCTTATTTGGAAATATCAGAATTAGGGATTCTACAAAGGTTATTGGTAAAAGTGGACAGTAAAATATTAGATATTCCACATTTCCTGTGAAAGAGCAGCAGGTGCGAATAGCCAGAACCATCATTGGAATCCAAATCTACCCTCTGCAGTGCTTTACGAGTTTGAAATTCCTCCCTCAGGCAGCAGATACTGAGACACATGAGTCAAGGGGAATAGGAATAAAAAAATCCTTTATTGCCCAGGGAATAGGTTTTTTTTTTTTTTTACATCAGTAAATGAAATTTGATTGAATTTTAGTGTTTTGCTGACTTGAGATAGTTCTGTTGTGTGGGATGTTGGATGTGAGTTGAGGTTTTTATTGTTGTACTGTATTTCTGGAAAACATGTTGCAAAATGAGGTTCCCATGTGGAACAGAAGCATGCTGAAGGATACATTAATAATATTGATGATGATGATGATGATGATGATAATAATAATGTGTGACATTCAACCTTTTTGTTTTAGGTAATGAGTAGAGGTGCACCAAGTGCAGTTTTGTGGCTGATCGGTCATTACCGATCCCTAACACTGACCTGGCAATTCCAGTTTTGGCCAATATCAATTTTTCTTTCTGAAATATTGGTAAATACAGCAAGAAAGCCGTTGAGTTGGCAACAGTGGGGTGACTGTTAACTGCAGACATGACCTGGTGGGCCGGTCTCTCAGTCAAACTTCTCTCACGGCAGACCAAAAGAGGATACTGGCTGATTTATAGACCTTTGCGGAGGTAGAGTAGATGATATCAGTGGATAAAATTGGCTTCACCTGCAAGCATCGGACGATCACCGACTGCTCAAAATAAAGTAAATCAGGGCCGATTTATCAGCTGGCAGGCTTATCGGTGCGCCCCTAGTAATCATCTCCAAGTTTTAGAGGCCGCAATATCAACATTAGCTGCAGTCAGATGAAACATATTAGTAGGATTAAAAGTTTGCTTTAAGTCATGCTATGAATAATTTTGTGTTTGCTTAGTATGTATGCGTTGCGCTTTACGTAGTGGTTTAATTGTCTCATTTAAATTCTCATAAATGATAATCCTCAAGAGTTTTGTTTTTATATTGATAGATGCTGATGGAATAGATTTTTTTTGGTGAAAAGATTCTGACATATTTTTGCCATATTGACTATCCCTTCTACCAATGTGCTCTGTTCACTCCCTAAACATACAAGATTGAAATGCAAAATTTTTTATTTTTACCCCATCAAGTACATACTTTGTATTATTATTAATACATGCCTATTTTCCAGAAACAAAATGTGAACTAGATTGTCTGTTTAGTTTTTCTGAATTGCACCAAAGGGGAACAATAACAAATGAGGAAGGAATACCATTTTTTAGGTCAATGAGGCACTTGAGTCAGGTTGGAAGGGTGGCTGCTGGGGCCACTGGGAAGGGGTTGTCATTGAAATTGGATCTAGGCCATGCATATAAAAATGTTGTAACAGATGTTTATAAATTTGTGTCCTCTAAAGCAAATCTAATTAATGTATTATTCCAAACACTAAGATGCTTACTAATAAAGCCAATAATTATGGATCATTCCATAGGGTGTTGTTTAATTTCTAAAGGGTCTTTTCAGGGCTGTACAGTTCACCTTGACGGGCAGTCGTATGTTGAAGAGATTAAAACGGTCTCAGGAGACTATGTGTTGCCAAGTTTCTAACCATCAACATCTGACAATTAATAAAATCAAACCAATGAGCTGCTTTTAATAGTAATATTAAAAAAAACCATTGGTTAACAGTCCTGTTTGTGGCATAGATTTGAACTTGTTTTTTTTATATATATATGACTGGATTTGTTATCTAAATACAACACTGTTCTTCTTTTAGTCATTACAATTTATATTTAAAGTGTTTTTTCTTTTCTCCAGTCTTTTCATGACAACAAGCTATGCGTAGTTACAAACAATTTGCTTAAATGCAGAAAATGTTTCAAACTGCGTAACGCATTAAAAAGTTTTACGTTCTCATTATAGAAGAGGTGGAACATTTATCTGTATTCATAACAATTATTATAAAAAAAACAGCAGCAGTAACTATTCAAGTTCTACTTACTAAAGTTAATGAAACTAATGCATTAATCTTAGTCGTATTGTAACCTTGGAGCATAAATATGCAAATAAATGACAAGATATCTTGATATTCACATAACTGCATTTGTATGGTGATCTCCAAAAATAAGGAAAGGGAAACAAGGAAACAGCTGCTACTCTCAATGAAAGGATTCATTTCTACAGTTAGAGGAATTGTTAATAGATGTTTGATTGAGAAACCAGATTTTTCTCACAGTTAAGAACAAGGATGAGATAATGACCATTTGGCCAAATCAGCACTGAAATGGTTGATCAGGCACCTAATCAACCTTCCTTCATGGTTATCTCAGTCTCAGACATAAAACCTATAGAAAACCTGCAAGATGAGCTTATATGAAAAAGACTATTGATGAAGAGAGATTGAGCAGAGCACTGATCATGGATCCCACTTTCTGTATGTTCCATTAAAGTGATAAAATGTATGAGCTTTTAACACTTTAATGGAGCAGCAAATACTTTGCATTTGCTACAAAGAATTGTTTATCAGTGATTTTTTTTATTTTATTTTTTTATTTTTTAGTGAACAGCTGTTTATCTTTTTTAAAACCCTTTCTGGTTCTTAAGCCAGATTTTTTTTTTAGATTATCTCCATGATCAAACCAAACCCAATCATCAGCATAACAGGGTTGCTTCTGCATGACAGATGAATTCCCATCAGACTTCAAAAAGCTGCGCTCCTCTTCCCATCACGTAAAGTACAGTATGTAGTGTGTGATCTGCTGTGGGGAAGAGTTTTCTGTTTATTGTGCCTTACTGGAAAATATTTTCATCAGACACACTGCTTTGATCAGTGCTGCAGCAGGTAAAAAGGTTATGATATGTAAAGCACAGTGTACAGTTGCAGCTGTAAACATTGCAGTAGCTTGCATATCAAAAATAGACCCCCGCCCCCTCCTCTTTTTGGAAATAGCCTGAAGTCCTTGATGAATGACAGAAGTTTGAACTGTGAGTGACTTGAAGATTTTAGAAAAGCAGTGCACAGGTACTGTGTGTATCTGTCACTTCAGGGCTTGGTAAAGGGTCTAAAGAAGAAGTATATGCTACATTTTTGCTCATGTAAGCAGAAGTGCCTTGATCTTGTGTGCCTGGGGGAATAGTGAGATTATGGATTCAGGAGGACAACACAGTGTAGAAAATTGCTTTCAAACCTCCTGCTGACAGTCCTGCTAAGCCAATAAAAAGCCTTGGTAGTTCTCACTGCTTTGTTCCTTTTGAGTTTTTGCAAGGTATATGAGGACATCCTTGAAGGAATTTCAAGGCCCAGGTGGGAGGCTTTATTCTGAAAGTGTACGGCTAACTTTCCTGTGGCTCTGTTTAATATTGATGAAAAGTAAAAGCAAAACAAGATGTTTTTGTTTGAAATACATTAACAGCGTCTTTCCGGATTAACTAGTCTTTATGTGTTTTTGTGAAACTGTGGTTTTTCCTTGAACTCTGAGCGTCTTTGTCCTTCATTAGAGAGCATCTCTGTTGAGGCTGCACTTATGTTTAAGTACTAAATGACCAGTATTAATCATCCAGAGGCAACACTCCCCATTTAAATGATCACATCTGACTCTGCACTAACTTGTTATTGTCACAATGTTTTGCTTCCTGCCAAACATCATTCATTAATCCGAAACAGCTGTCACTCTGAGGCAGAAGAACTTTTTTGAATCTCCCCACATCTTATTACCTCGGGCAGTGGTTTTAAGGAAATTAAGCTCAAGAGGGGATGTGCCAGTTTGATGTATAAATCATTGCTGAAACCCCTCTGCAGCAACCTCAGCTCAGAAGAGAACAGTTATTTTATTGAGCCCACATATCTGTGTGAAAGCTGCCATTAGTAACCTCAAGATCCAATTGCTATAAGTTAAAAAATCAGTTCTAGGCTTCATGGTGGTACATTTGTACCACCATCCATCCATCCATGCATGCATCCATCCATGCATCCATCCATCCATGCATGCATGCAACGCCCTGGACAGGTCGCCAGACCATGAATTCCAATCAAACCAAATTCTGTAGCTACGAATAAAGCTGTAATGTTTAGTTTGTTTATTGATTAGATGTGTCTGGAGTGGAAGTACCAAATGTAAATACAGGAAGTAGATGCTCTGTTAAGAGCTGGTAAAACCACAGAGAGTTTAACTCTATCATTAGTGTGACTGGGTACTATTTCAAACAAAAATATTTGAAAAGTATACCAAATGATTTTGAGATGATGTTGCATTGGGTTTTATACGGTATGAAACAGACTTTGTTTACTATAATGGTTATGGAAATGAGTTTGGCTTAAGCTTGCGGTGTACACCTGGTAGTTATGTTGTATCAATGTTGGATCACATTCACGCCACGAATGAACTGTACCAGAGTTAACGTGGAACTGCACCTAGATGGTTGTATCGGTCGGCATTGCAGAGCTCATGATAGAAAAATACCTCATGCATTAAACCTCTAGAGGAGTGTATGCTTGCTTAAACACACAGATGGAACAGGTTGCAGTGATGCTTTGATACAATCACCATGCTTCACAACTCTTTGATATCCATACACACTGGGCAGGTCAGCGTCACAGTGTGTCACTCTGCAGAGCGGTGGATATACTTTACAGAGACTGGAAGTAGTAGGCATGGAGTTCTCTTATGTTGCAGCAGCAGAGCTGAGCTGCTTTTGTTACATGATTAAGCTGGAGGGGTTTTCAGATGGTTTGGTTAAAAGTAATGGGAGTTGTTTTCCTTTTTTTTTTACTTTTTAATCTTTGCTACTTTACAAGATAGATACAAAGAAGTGTTTTCTTGTGGTTTTATCTTTTGTTATTAAATAAATGGAAAATAAAATATAGAATTTTGTGGAAAAGTTTCTAGAAGTAATTTCTGTGCATGTTCCTTCTTAACACAGACATTTTAATAATCCTTGAAGACCGTCTGTATCAGTTCCTTTCCTGACTTTCTGAAGATCTTTCAGTATAAGGAGATGATTATGCCAGCGCCATGGCTATAAGGAATGGGAGGAAATCTAGAAAATACTTGACACAGGACGCAATTTATCATCTTCCGTATGCAATTCTTTTTTTTGAAAAATTTTTTTGAAGCTGAAATATTATGCTGGGTTTGTCAAACTTTCATTTTTGGTGTGTTGGAAGAAATAGGTATTAATTGTCACCAATTTATAATTTAGTTTTAAATTACTTTTTTGCCTTTATTGATTTATAGGTCAGAGTTAAGCCTAAATAATAAAAAAAACTGCCAAGTTTAGAAACTTGGCAGAGTTTTGTACTTTGAACTCTGATGTGTACAGACCTTTTCAGATTTCTCTTTCTGAAAAAATAAACTCTGTCACTAACCTTTTTCAGCTTACATTTGAACTTCAGTGAGAATAATGTGAGACAGATGCCAAGTAATCAATAAAAACTTTTTTCTGCTGAGGCAAAGTTCTGAATCTAAGATTCTAGGGTTCTGTTCACTTTTACACTTTCTGTCCACGTGTAAAAATGTTTTTGCTACAGAAACTGTACACCAAACTATATTCCATAGTTGCTGTTTCTTTAGCTAAAGAAAACTCCATTTGCATGTGGATGGGAGGTGTAGATATAGAAATAAATCTCAAATTTGTAAAGGATGTCTAAAAGCGTGAACAGGGCTAGACTAGACTTTTAGATTCAGAACTTTAGATGGTCAGATGCAGTTCAGAGTTTTTAAAAACTTGTACTTTGCACCCTTTTGTGTTCAAATCAAATCAAATTTTATTTGTATAGCACATTTCAGCAGCAGGGCATTTCAAAGAGCTTTACATCATAACAAACACAAAAACACAGTCATGCAACCTAGAATCAACAATCAAAAACTTTACGTGAAGTGCCACTGTTAAATTCGTGTTGTTAGCAGCTAAACTTTAGCCACTCACTGTTCTTATAAATTCTTTGTATTTTGTGTGACTGTCACGGTTTGTTTTTTCCTACCCATTACCCAAAGTGCTGCCTTGCAAATGGTTTAAAAGTGTTGGGAGCCACCTCAGTGCTTTTGCAGCATTGTGTTGCAAAAGCATCGTTATGTCATCTTTATTGGCTAACTTGGTCAACACAAGAGGGTGACAGCTCAATGACTACTTCCTTTCTTTCTTCAAGTTAGGAGTCTCAAACTTAGATCTAGGCTATCAATTTTTAAAATACTCCCCTTCAGATCTGGGGCTCAGGATAACTGCTGACATCCAATGTTATCAAAGACACATAGTCACAGAAACTGAACAGCGTTTTTTTTTTTTTTTTTTTTTTTTAGATAGTTTTAACTTTGAGAAATATTGTCAGATCTTGACGCACACTGTTTTAGAGCCACTCAGAACTTCAGTTGGACTTGAACTGACCTTTCTTGCAGTGAATTCTAGACAATACTGGATGATCATGTCTAGACTTTATCAGAAATGTCAGAACCTTCACCTACTCAAATCCTGCCACTGATAAACATACAACTTGTTCCACCTACAAACACAATTGAGGGAAAACCACAGTGTGATTGGTTCATCAAGCTGTGGATTCAACCCATATTGATTTTTGAATAAGTATATAAAAGGTATTACTGACACATTGATGCATTTTATTTCAGGGTTGGGGAATAATGAAAAAAAAACAAAACAGGACAATTGCATGTTGAAAGACATGTAGTTTATTGGTGGGACTTTGCTCAGAAGTATTTATGGACCAACCTTCTATTATCATGACTTGAGAATAATATGACCATATAGTACTTGCACAGCAGGGTCGGGCAGGGACGGTTGTATTTTTCTCCAGACAGTGAGATTTGGATAACTGTCAACGATTTTGAACAGCTGGTTGTCTCAGCTAGCAAGAGCTCTCCGGGGCGTAGAAGAACAAAGTCGAATGCCTCCCATTGTGGCCGTCTGCAGAAATTCAACAAGACGGAGAAATTAAAGCAGTTTATTTTTATAGCAGTCCAATAAAGTATTTATTTGAGAAAATAAAACATTTAGTTTTTGTTTGTTCATGCTTCAGCACAACATTTGGAGGCTCACGTGGGATAAATAAGAGAGGGCAATCAGAAAACTGCAGGAATCCAGTGAGATACATGAGCACCTTTTACACAGCTGAGGGCTTTCTAACATATATAAAGAGATTACATATTTCACAAGCTTTTAATGCTGTTTTCAACATCAAGGAAAAAGGTTTACTAGTAAGCTAATTTATGATCTTGCATTAATACTATGTATCAATGTAAAACATTCATCTTTTTCTAGAATAAATTATGTTGATGACATCTTGCAAATTTGAAACTTAAATACCTCATTGATGGCCTTTTATTCTCACTGACTTATTAATACTCATGAGCTTCTAGATATATATATATAGATTTAGATGTATATCTCAAGATATGATATTGAAAATACAGTATTTATGTGTGTATATATGTATGTATGTATATATATATATATATATATATATATATATATATATATATATATAT
>CAEGAE010081812.1:0-12010 GCA_903067095.1 Girardinus metallicus | reverse complement strand
TATAAAAGACTTTTAGAGAAGGAAAGTCTACAAGAAATGTTTTCAGAAATGTTTTCACTTTCAAAAAGTGGATAATGCCATTAGGACTTCATGTCTCTACTGTGCTTTTATTTGTCTCTTTTTTATTCATTACTCATTTGCATTAAACATGTGCTGGCTGGATAGGCTTTCATGTGATGTGACTAGAAATGAACGATGTGCGGTTATGTATGTAATGTGGGTCATTAGGCTGAGTTATACATGTCATGAGACGAGGATGGTGGGCTGAACTTCACACTGGATTAAACTCAGATATTTTGAGCATTTCACATGAAGTCTAGGGTTTAGACTTCATGTGAAGGGGTATGCAAAAGTTTTCATACCCCGTTAACTTTTTAGGATTTGAAATGTTAATTTCATTAACCTTAATCTGGTTTGGAGGTTTTATGGGACAATTCAACACAAAGTAGTTTGTTAAGGAAATGGTTCATTTCCCCCCAATAGAAATCTGCCCTAGGATATCCTAATTTTTTCATCTGTTAGAAAACACATACTTTTGTTTAATTGTTTTATAAAACAACGTACTTAAATCTAATTAAAACAATTTGTAAAGCTAAAAAATTAAACATTGATATGTGAACATTTCTTAATAAAGACTTGAGCTTTTAGGAAAATGTTTAAAATTTTAAGATGCATTCCATTTCAATCCTAGTTGTAAAACAATATTGCAAAATTCTGCTTATAAAGTCAACTGGTAAAATATTTAAGGTAGCTCAGCGATTACATTGATCCACTGACTGCAGCAATCCCTGAATGAGCATATGACAACATCAGATTATAGGTTGACTACATCAAATCATTAACTTTGTAGCAATATCTCACACAGAGCATGCATCAGTATTTTTTTTTTTTTTTTTTACTGAAAAAATAGATACCCTAGCACTTGTTTTTCCGTTATTATTGACAAAATACTTTCTTTCTGTTTTCATTTTTAGGAGTTGATTTTAAAATGAAAACAATAGAGATCAATGGACTCAAGGTTCGAATACAGATCTGGTATGTTGTGGATTTTTAATGCATAATGTTTCTGAACATACAAATGCTGATAGCTGTACTGTAAAAAAGCCTGTCGCTTACGTGTGTTTTGTTTTATGCAGGGACACAGCAGGACAGGAGCGCTATCAGACTATCACCAAGCAGTACTACAGGCGTGCCCAGGTACAAAGAAGCAGAACATGTCTTATATTTATCAAACATTCCTCCATTCGTTCTTTTCTGTCTTTTTACAGGGTATCGTATTTGTGTATGACGTCACAAACCTGCCGTCTTTTCAGCACATAGCTAAGTGGGCCAGTGATGTAGATGAAGTAAGTGCTCTAGCTTAAGTCTGTCGCCCTTGCTGCTCTGTTCTGCATCATATTTTTGTTTTTCGTATAGTTCGCCCCAGATGATGTCCAAACCATCTTGGTGGGAAACAAAGCTGATGAGGAGTTTGGCAGACAAGTAACAAAGGACCAAGGAAAAAAGGTTGAATTTTACTGTCTGTGTTTTTATAGTTTTAAAAGGGTTGATTTGAATATGTAGAGGTGAAAGTATATTTGTCAATAATGTTTTTGTTAGTGTTTAACATGTTTTTGATCAAAACAGTTTGTGAAAAATATAAATAAATTACAATCAATTTCTATTCTTGTGTATTTCCATCCTGATCCTTTTGAATCACATAGCTAGCAGAAACCTATGGGATGGATTTCTTTGAGACCAGTGCTTCCTCCAGCAGCAACATCAGTGAGGTACCACACATTTTGTCCTATCACAATCTGAAATCTCAATGCATTTATTGGGATTTTATTTGTCAGATCAATACAAAGTAGTGGATAAATGTGATTTTCAAGAAAAATTCAGTTGTTTTTTTTAAGAAAGATATTCCAAAGAAAGATCTGAAATTGTTAATTTTTATTTGTCATTAAACTGCTGCACAGGAACCGCCTTTTGTTGCAATAAGAGCTGACGTAGGTCTCTACTGGCTTTCTCCATGTAGAAATTGACATCATTGCTCATTCTTCTATACAAAATAACTCAAAATCGGATTGGATTTTGGTTTATTGAAGCAAGTTTTATTGTCCAGGATTGCCTTGTACTTAGTTTCATCCATCCTCCCATCAACTCTGAGCAGCATCCCTGTCCATGCTAAAGGAGAAGCATACCCACAACATGAGTCCACCATTGCCATGTTTCACAATCTGATGTTATGTTCAGTATGATTTGTAGGGCTGGTTTTTAGTCACATAAAAATAGCATGTAGGTTAAAAAGTTGAATTTCTTTCTCATATGATCACATACTTGCTGTGTTCCCAGCATGGCTAGTCGTTAATGTAAATTGGGGCTTCTTATATAGTTTTTTTTAAGATTGGCTTTCTTCTTGCACTCATCCACTAAGACAAGATTCCCTGATTTATAAAGACAGTGTGTTGCACTGGACTTTATTTAGGGGTATCAGAATAAAGGAGTATAAAGGAAATTCAACACAAATTGCATTTTTTCAGATTTTTGTTCGTAAAGTGTGAATCACATCACAGTTGCTTTAAATCTTCCTCTACATTTATGCAATACTTTGAGCTCGTCTAAACTCCCACTCAACACCTTAAAGTTTTTTTAATTTTAATGTCACAAAATGTGAAAAAAGTTCAATATGGAAGAATACTTTTGCAATAAAGTTTTATATTTTTTCACCTTTTCTTGCAGTCATTCATCCGTGTGACAGAACTGGTGCTTCAATCTCAAATGAGGGACGTGGACGACCTGTTGGGGTCTCTGGACAACTATTTGGATCGGGCCGCTCTGCAGGAAGAGAAGGGCAGCCAGGATAATGATGCTCAGAGGACTTGCGCCTGTTAAAAAATGAAGCCTGTCACTAAGCCTCAACTTGCAGCTCTAGCATATTAGATTTTATTTAACTGTTTCCTGACTCTTTAAAACACACAGACTTGTTATACAGGAAGGTGTTGGATTGCTTTCACTTTTTCAAATTAAATGTCTACAGGTGCAGTAAACTGCCAAAAGAGGGCTGGTTTGGCAGAATGATCAGGGAATCTTGCTGCCAGTTCAAATTGATCCACTCATTATCTTTTCTCTCTTCAAATGCTGGTATCTGCATGAATCGAGTGACTTTTGGACTTCGTTGTCTTTTTTTTATTAGTTGAGAAAAACTCAGAGGAAAGTTTACATCCATATTTTTTGCACTTTTCTGTGACAGACAGAAACAAAGAGGTCAGCGATATGAATTATTAAGATCTGGAAACTAAAACCAAGTGGGACTGTTTCATTTACTCTAGGGCTTTCTTCTTAAAGGAACCACTACTGTGCCATGCAGACAGATATTTATAAAAATTTTACTATAAGTACTTATTCTGAATACTTTTAGAAGAGCGAATCTATAATGAGGTGCTGCTAAACACAAGGTGTTAATGTCTCTAAAGGAGACTCAGATATGTGATTTTAGGAAAAGAATGTTGTTTGTGGCAAAACTTTAAATAATATATGTTATATGTAAATATTAAGTTAAAATAAACATGCATGGCAATGTGCATGTTTAAATAAAAGCACAGTCTGAACTTTGCAGATTTTTTTTTCCTATTAGAACTGAATGTTAGGTGTGCATGGAGTTCAGGCAGTAGCATCATGTATATTTCATGAGATGCCGACAGACACAGGTGATTGTTTAATTTTTGATGACTAAGAAAGCTGATACATACACAAAGACATGCCTAAAAGCCAAACAACACTGGTTAATACTGGCCTCCCAAAACTCATCCTAATTAAGATCAGTACCTTGCCTTGTCAATCGTATTCTTTGAATGTTTAAAACACTTTCTTTACTGCTGCTTGTATAACTTGAAACCTCTGTGTATTCTAATAGGATTTTAGAAAGTAGTCATAAGTTATGAACTACAAGAAAAATAGTTGGTAAATACACAAAGCTGATAGAGAGTTAACCCAAATGACTTCAGCCTTCACTGCAAGTAAATTGGTTCTGCTTAGTGTTGATTCACATTGGCTGAATCCAAATGCACATCAACCTTTTCAGGAATTTTTAATTGTATGGTTTTTTGAATACAATGTGTTCTTTTATTTTCACTTCTCAAATATACACTACTTGTCTTTCATCAATTGGATTAAATCTCAATAGAATATGTTGAACTTGTGGTTTGAAAGGCATTTTATGTGATGTACTCATTTAGCTTTTACAGTCAGTTTCCTTCCTCTATCTATAACATGTATGCAGTGTATATCACCAGGAGATCAGTTTTCTGCAGAGCTACCTGACACCTGTGAAAGGCAACTTGCTTCTCTGAGTGAGTCAGGTGGTCAGGGGTTTGGATATAGTCGGATGCCGAGATCCAGTCTCCCTCCAGTGATACATCAAAGAAGCCAAGATGACCTTCATTGCTAAGACCTTCTATGACCTGAGGGCCACCTCACTAGAAGGGGACTCAGTGGACTTCAATGTCTTCAGGGGACGAGTAGTCCTGATAGAGAATGTGGCCTCCCTCTGAGGCACCACCACCCAGGACTTCAGCGAGCTGAATCAGCTGCAGAGCAGGTACCCCCATCGGCTGGTGGTCCTGGGTTTCCCTTGCAACCAGTTTGGATACCAGGTAAGTAATTCAGAGGTGGACCTTTTTACTCATTTCCTGGAAGGAGAATTTAGACATCTTCCTACAGCTAGTAGAAAAAAATGCCCAGCATATCATTGATATTACATGTGATTTTTTTCTTGATTATGTACCTTTTTTTTTCCTTTAATTTATAACATTTGCAAATATCAATATTGCCTGTTCTCTGCAGGAAAACTGTACCAATGGTGAGATTCTGCATTCACTGCAGCACGTGCGACCAGGCGGTGGCTTCAAGCCCAACTTCACCTTGTTCGAGAAGTGCGATGTCAACGGAGCAAACACACATCCAGTCTTTGCCTATCTCAAATACAAGCTCCCTTATCCCGAAGACGACCCAAGTTCCCTCATGCAGGATCCCAGATTTCTTGTTTGGAGTCCAGTTAGCAGAGCGGACATTTCCTGGAACTTTGAGAAATTCCTCATCGGGCCGGAGGGAGAGCCCTTTAAGAGATACAGCAGGAATTTTCCAACTATTGACGTAGAGCCTGACATCCAAAGGCTGCTAAGATTAACAAAGACCTAAGAATAGCATCCACTTCCTAATGGCATTTAATTCATTACTGTCAAAGCTGACATGATGACCTTCACACTTTTAAGCCTTAATAAATGAGGGTGATATTCTAAAACGTAGGCGGAATATCATCTGAAGTCAAATAAGTGCTTAAAATTAGTGGATGTTATTTTCATTTATCAGTGATTTTTTTCCCTTTCAAATAACAGTGTTTTTAGAATATGAAAACTTATTCTGTAAGTTTTGTTTCTTGTCTTACAGAAGTGCTACCAGCAGATGGTGCTACCCAACTAATCATGCAAATAGAAACTCCAGTCATGCTTTTATGAATTGGCATTCCAAGCACAATCAAGAATACACAGAAATAAAATCTTGAAACTCACATTTGTCTTCCATTGAGGTGTTTTATTATTTCATTCATGTTTAATACAAATTCTGAATAATGTCTGCTCCTCAAGCAAAGCTCACTATAATGTGGTTGAAAATTCCAAAAATAATTAATCTTGAAATGTGGCAGAAGGAATCTGGAATTATCTTCAGCACCTTTTAAAATAACCAACAGGATATGCATCAGCATTACATGGTGGCCTGTGGGCAGCCAATTACTTAAGCTACATTTCCAAGTAAAATTTGCTGATACAAGTAAACCATGCAGCTGCAGGAATGCATTACTGCCACAATGCTTCCTAAAGAAGAGCCCTGAATCAGTCATTTAAGCATCGACATTGCTCTGGTGTGATAAGCGCTCATCCAGCTTTGGTTTTCCACGTATGGAGGGCTTTGTTTGGAGGGTCCGCAGATTAACGCTGGATTTTCTGGACATCCGCTCACATTCACATCAGTTCATGATGTCAGAGCTACCCTCAGCATAGGCCAAGCAGTGTCCTGATGGGTTTTGCTTTGGATGCACTGGTGTCAAACAATCAGGTTCGTAAGGCTTCACAGCTTTTATTCCTGCTTGTGTTGCCTCCAACTGTTGCAAGCTCTGTCACTGGTTTTGCACTTTCACAAATCACATTACAATAATGTTTTGTCACGAAGCATACTGGCATGTAATCAATACATTAATGGATATTACTGCATCTTTGATGACACACAACTTTACGTTTCTGTCTGACCACTCAACAACAGTCAAATTCAAACACCATTTCATTGTTTTACTAATTTTAATGGGCAGAGCAGTTAGAATTTCCTCCATGGTAAGGCAGAGAAGACTAAAGTCTTCAGTCCTTATTCAGTCCTTAATTATTAAACATAAATGAAATAGTAAAACACCTCAATGGAAGACATTTAAGTCCTTAATTAAGAAATTTCCCCATGTTTATATTTTAGAAGATTTAATTAATTGCATGTAAACAACAAAAAATAAGTTTGTTTTACCCATTAAACAAAAGGTAAATACAAAAATGCACCAAGAGGTCCCTCTCATATGATTTTTCTAGCATGATTTTTTCCCCCTAAAGGTAGTCCCATTTTTTCCTCGACCAGCCTCTAATACACAGTTACTGGTGGATTCTATTATGGTGAGATGGTCCAGGCCTGCTGAGGAATAGTTTCCTCTAACCATGACACGTCCCGGTATTATTGCAGGTGCTAATTTGACAGGAAATCCCTTGTTTTGCCAATATCTTAAAGAGAATGGCGTACTATTTTAAAATAGACTTTATACGGGAGCTAACTATCTGAATCCCCTAGAACAACTAGGTTTAATGAAGAATCTTCTATTTAGCCTCGTGAAGTCTGAATGCCCTATCTAATCTTGCATTTTTGTGTCGTGTGTTTTCCAATCACTGTGTTTTTCAAAACAGAGTGAGAACTCTTTCTTCTGACTTTCACGTTTCTTTTTTGTTTGTCTACTCTCTACAGGTGAGCTCTGTTGCCACGGCAACGCTTTGCATTGTTCCTCCACCATGCCTTCTCGCGAGACTCCCGGGGTAGAGAGGGAGGTGAGGGGAGGCAGAGTCTGAATGATCTCATCCCTTCAGCAGCTGCATACCGCAACGAGGCAAAGCCGTAACTTTCTATCAAACTTCCAAGTTGCCTTTCGGAAGAACACGGAAGGACATTTTTTGGACTGAGCCCGAAGCGAACACGTTTCTTGTAGAGGTGAGGAGGGAGCCACCGCGTAGTTTTTATAAGGGACTAAAACAGCAGCACCTTACGAGTTCAGACAAAAGGAGGAAAACCGCGTTGTGTGACATCCAAAAAGGAGAAAAGGTGAGTTGGGAACGTGGTGCTGGTCATGTGCGAGCGCACTAACATCTGTCGGCTGTATGTGTTTATATAGAAAGCACATATCTTTATTTTTTCAGTGCGCAATCAGTGCCAGTGGTGTCTTTTTTAACTAATGGTGGTCAGACTCGTCTATGTCACTGCTGTTGTCAAAATTGTCGAATCCCTTGCGAATGTCAAGGACGCTGTTTGTCACACACAGGTGGTATTTTGCATGGTACCCCATTAAACACGGCATTTAACATAAACAAATGAATGTGTCACCACCCGAGTTATTTTCGAGTGACTTACCCCAGAGGCACTAGGTGATTTCCTTTCCTTTCCACATTTGTTTAACCCTGAACTGTCCCCAGCCATGTCCATCTGCCTGAAGACCAGGGTGATTGGAAGTCACTAAGTGATCTGTTTAATAACAAATTTAACAAAACCAGCCTAGATGAATGCAGTTCAGGTAGAGTGAAACGGTAGACAACATGAGGCGAAGCAAACTCTGGGTTTTAAATGGGTTTTGATAAAGCTTTTTAAAGTTGAGTGCAAAGTGGTGGTATCGAAAATGGGGCAGGTGGTTCTCCACTCAGAGCGGCATGGTCTGGGTGGGTGCCATTTGTAAAACAAAAAGTTATCACGGCTGTAAAAAGTTTTTATTTTCGCTTAATTGTAGATGCCCACTGTTTTGCACATAAGAAATATGTCTGCTTTATGACTGGGTAATAACACTTTTTGTCTGATGATTCTCAACTTCCAAGTAGATAATAAAGCAAAGCACTATTAAGCTTCTTTTTTACATGTTCTTTTTAAGACTCTGGGTTTCATTTGATCATTTGTACTTAAAAATCAGAAATACTTAAAGGCATAGCTGAGTGGTTTATCGAATTATTTTTGGAAAACACAAGACCAGAAGACATGTGATGCCCTGGTGACCTGTCCAGTGTACACTGTCTCTCATCCAGTGACTGCTGGAAATGGGCACCATATCCCCTTTTACCCTGCATGGATGAGTTGGGATAAACAATGAATGGATGGAAGACTAGAAGGCATTAATATTTTTTTTTATTTTTAATGCTTCCCTTAAGATACATTATGAAACAATGTTAGTTTTTTACCCTGTATTTAAGTAAAAAATATTTTGAATAAACACCAAGAGCTTTATTCATAATAACTTTTTTTACTTAAATACCAGAACAATTTGTGTTTAACTTGGCTTTAGTCAGGTGGAAAAATAGGGAAGCCTTGGACTTTAGCTTTGGGCTAGGATCAAGGACTTTTAGCATTCCCCATAGGCTTAGCTGACCTGCAGTGGCGGGCATGACTGATCACAGAGCTCCTCTGCCATCTTTACTGCTGAGTCTAATCTCACACTAGACTGCTCCTTTTACTTTTGATGTTATTCCTTCCTGCAGAGGATAAATCTAAGGCAAATGCAGTAGATTTATTGTGTGAGGGGAGGAAAGAATGCTCCCTCTGTGTTGCTACACGGACCTAAAATGGCTCATTTGAGATCCTGAGTCTAATTTCAGTAACAGCAGGTTAAAAAAAAAAAAAACACACATCAGTCCAAAGAAATTTTCGAGCAGATTTTGCTCCTTGTGGAAGCTAAAAATACCAGCTTTCATGTTTTCCGCCTGCATAAATACTCCTTGTTCTTATTTATTATTAAGAATAATGTTTGTTTGTTTTTTATTTTAAAGACAGCAATCAGCCTTTTGTTTTTTGGCTGTTTGCAATTTTTGCTTTTCATTTCTGATTATTGTGATTTTGGATTATAAATATAAGATGAAACATTATCTTTAGATCCTTCGATGGAGGATGTAATTTTTATTCCACCAAAAAGTTGAGAAATTATATTATCTCCATTTGTTCATCAAAGCATTATGTCCCTAGTCTTTTTCCCATCTTAATTAATCTCAAAATTTGCATCAAGGTAAAAGTTGTTGAAAAATGGGTTGAGTGAAATGTGTGGTTTATTTAAAACTCTAGTTTTAGATGATTTTTATTGAATAGAATCTCAAATATGATTTGTCAGTTTTTGATCTGCTGAACACTGAACAGAACCAGTTCTTGGTAAAATTGTCTGATTCCAATATCTGGTTAATTTAAATGTTGTATTTCTACTTTTTTGCCTCCCTGTTTGCTTGTTGTTTTTCACATTGCAAATGCTATTCCCTCTTGAGTCTGTGCAACACATATTCACAGAAGTATGTTTCCTGTTGCCAAGTTGGGTTTATATTTTCATTGTCTCCTGTGTATCGACTCGAAGCTTGAGCAAAGATAAAAGGAAACATCCACTGGAGCTTTGTGCTGCTTTATAATTTGCCACTTAAAATGCTTGGGTTGGAGCTGTTTAAATTAACTGTTTACATTTTATAACCTACCTGGGGATCCTTTTTGTTCCTTCTTGCACAGATTCAGAGTTTTTGATGTTGCATCCTGGAAAAGTGCAGCCGAGTCTGACTGGTTGCTGTTACACTTAAACCCTCCTTCACCTGCTTGTGAAGAATCAGACCCTGAACAAAGATGAAAACGGATTTTGGGACGTTTGTAGGAGTGGTCTTGGTATAAATACTACTGCGTCAATTTTAAGCACGAATTATAGCATCTAACTATTTGTCGTCATTCACAATGACTATGAATATTGCTACTGCTGTTAAAGTGAATCCTAAAGTAGGATATAATTAAAAGTTAATTATTTTAGTAAGAGGGTTGAAAAAATTTGGAAGTAATAAAATATAGATTTCACACACTTACACACAATGATATAGTCAAAGAATTTATTTGCTCACTTTTTCCTTCCACACAACCTTCTTAGCAATACCCTTTTTATGATTTACCTTGAGTCAGTTTCTGTCTGCTGAACAAATGTCAAGTCAGTAGTCTTCCCTATAATTGTGTAGGTCATAACATAGCAACCAACAAACATTTCTGTTTTAAAAATCCTACTCTGAGAAACTATATTTTAGTTTTAACTGTAAGTTTTAGTCAGCAGAATTACGAAATGCTTGAAATATTTTACTCTGTGCTGAATATATGTATGAGTTTCTTGTTTGAATCAAATTACTAAAATAAAACTAACTTTTTGATTATATTTTTTTTATTTGAAATGCACCATTTATTATTACTGGGTTGAACTTAAACAAGTAATCTTCACAACTTCTTGATGCGTTACTGAATTGACAATTCGTCTTAAACATTTACAAAGCTCTAACTAATAAAGTGGTTGGTGAGTATAGTTTCCCAGTGTTATTCTAAAAACAGTGGTACTCTTTAGGGCTGAAGCGATTCCTCGATTGAGCCGAGTACCTCGATTATTAAAATTCCTCGAGGAAATTTTACCAACCTCGAAGCTTCGTTAATTTATGTTTTATTATTTAGCGCACCGTGTTCCGGCAGGAACATTATTTGCGTTGCACAAATATTGTTCTCACTTCCGCCTCTGAGTTGTTGACGAAAGCTAAGTTTTAGCGGCATAACGTCCCATCTTTAAGTTCGGCCAGGGGGGATTTTATTGATTTATGCTAATGCCCGGGTTTTCATCGTTTTGGGGGACCAATAAGCATCTTTAAAATGACCGGCGCGATACCTGGAGTTACGGCAACTGAACAAGAGGCTGCGGGAGTATTTATACAGGTGAGCCGATAGACTGAACACGGCGGGCGTCTGAGTAGTTGATGGTCCGTAAGTGTAACTTTACGGACGAACCGCACAATACATTTCAGATCCCGGTCTGAACAAACGGGTGGCGGAGCGCATCGTACATGGCTGATAGATGAGTTTCTGAGTGTGACAAGGTGCCGTAAATATCTCCTATTGCTCCCCTATGAGGGGCCGTTTAGGACGAAAACTATGTTTTGTCTCTCACACACTACTAAAAACTAATACACACACACACACAATATTTAAATTGCACATATATCCTATTAAAATGTCATATATGCAATTTTTCTCTCACACACACAAAATACTAAAATTGCTTATATACACTACAAAAATATAACACACGGATACAATTCTTTTTCTCACACGCATACATAAAAGACTAAGATTGCACATATAATCTAAAAAAATATAGACTCACCTTTTGTATGTGAGAGTGATGTCACGGAAGAGGCGGGGCATCATTTGGAGATCAGATCACGCATGCGTTGATACCACAGTGACGTCAGCTTCAAGTTGGATACTGGAGCTCCACGGTGTTAGCGGCGTTTAGCTCAAGGTTAATCCGATTTTTGAACGCTAATTTCGGCCAGCCATTCTTTCCCGTTCCCTCCTCAAGCGCTTGACGGTTCACTTAGGTCTGTAGTCCGGCGTTAGAGCCGGCTCTAACTCCGGCGTTAGCTCCTCTTGCTCCGGCGTTAGCTCCTCTTGCTCCGGCGTTAGCTCCTCTTGCTCCGGCGTAAGGCTCTAAGGCCTTACTCCGGCTTTAGCTCCGCTTCCTCCTCAAGCGCTCGAAGGTTCACTTATGGCTCTGACACCGGGGTAAGGCGTTAGAGCCGGAGTAAGCGGCGTTTAGCTCAACGTTGATCTGTTTTATGAAGGCTAATTCCGGCTAGACGTTCTCTACCGCTCCCTCCTCAAGGGCTTGGAGGTTCACTTAGGGCTTATTCCGGTTCTAAGG
>CAEGAE010081807.1:0-19049 GCA_903067095.1 Girardinus metallicus | reverse complement strand
CCAGGCAAAATTTGGAAAAAAAAGTATTTCTAGTTGTGAATCCTTCCTACAAACATCTAAAAAAAGCAGCTGAGAAATGAGCTGCTAGTTTTTAACATAACTACTTACAAATAAAAAGCAGATTAAAGTCGAACCAAACATAATCAAACTGAGGCCAGTTGATTTATATTTTTAAAAAAGTATTCAAAAAAAAAAAAAAAAAATAATTTTTTTCCCCCCCCCCCCCCCCCCAACTATCACTTATAATGAAATAGTGTAGTAGAGACATCACCATGGAAACAGGACATGCCCAAGCATGAGTGAAGATGTACAACATGTAACAACTGAGATAATATGTAGACACATAAAGCTTTATGAACTGGCTTAGTGTTTATATAGCTAGACAGCTATTCCATGCAAGTAATAAGTAATGACATAGTAAGCATCCCATGCCTTTACACCTGTACGCCAGAATTAAGCCTGCAAATTTCATCTTAAAACAAGTAATATCCTGAAAGAAAAATACTAAACAAAAAAAAAAGAAAAAAAAAACCCTTAGGATCTCATCAGCCACATCACAAGTCTTCTCAGAATACATTTTTAGTAATGAAGGAACGATTAAAAAAAAATCTTTGGCCGTGAATTTGAATCAGTAGTTGTTTTAGTGTCAGAAATTTTATGGAAAACGTGCCTTTTTTCCATAAAAAAAATGACATGATCTCTTTTTTTATATATAACAGGTCTAATTCTTTTTTTTTTATTATTATTATTATTTAATTGCAGCAGGTGCACTTAAGGTCAAGCCCTTTGCTAAGAAATGCTAAGTTAGTCACTCATTTTTGTTGGGATCAAGGATTTCAGTCAAACATATTGTGCTAATTCTCCAACAGTAAATTAGCTGGAGATTGCTTGAATGGCTTGACCAAGCAGAAACAAAATGGCCAAGACGACATCTAATCAGACAGCTTAACTGCAAAATTTATTTTTGTCTAAATTAATCCCAAAGGAATGGAGTAATCTTAACAATACAAAGGCTTCCAAAACATATGGATAACACGATCAACAAAACCTACCATTTCATGAGAAACATCAAGTCTCCACATGAGTCAGTCGCTCCTATGATCTTCTCAGGCTCAAGCCCCCTCTCAAAGCCACGTGCAACAAGGATTTCATCCTGAAATAAATACAATAATACAGTTGAAAACCAGAGATGTTAGAATTACTTGAATTTATATCTGTTTGCATGACATTTGGATAAATGTTCTACTTAGATTGTAGTTCTACTCAAGATAAAGCTTAACTCCACTCCAGAGGGGCAGTGCTATGCGTTTTTGAAGCACAATCAAGTAAATGTGTTACAATCAGTTGTTGTAAAAAAAATACTGTAACTATTAAATATGATAAAATTTGTCCTGGTAATGCCTTTAAATTGGGCCTCTGTCTCTTTAAGAAACTT
Organism: Girardinus metallicus; assembly: GCA_903067095.1. Classification (NCBI taxonomy): domain Eukaryota; kingdom Metazoa; phylum Chordata; class Actinopteri; order Cyprinodontiformes; family Poeciliidae; genus Girardinus; species Girardinus metallicus. The sequence goes on along the minus strand of CAEGAE010081807.1, from coordinate 17,614 downwards.
GCTCTGACGCTTGGCCTTCAGGAAGTCATCACAACGTCACACAACACTGCCCCTTTAAGAAGCTTTCCAGAACAGGTATGACTGCTAAAAAGTCAAATGGAATTATTTGAGTGAAATAACTGAACTGTATGGTCCATTTCAAGATTTCACATTGAGAGACGCACAAAAAACTGCATCATACTGCTCCGTTGGTAAATTTACATTCAGAATTAGTCGGTTAAATTAAGAGATGCCTAACCCTTAAATCACAAATCTCTAAAATGACAAAAATATTTCAGAACAAAAAGCTAGATTTGACTCCCCCGTGCAGAGAAGCACAAAGGTGCCAATCCCACATATACTAATGTATCAAATCAGGATCAACCTAAACAACCCAATGCGTTACATTGATTTGTGCATATAAAACATACTATATACCTCTTTCTTTTTCTTGGGCTTGCTACTACCCTCCTCATCATCATCAGAGCTCCTCTTTTTGGAGCTGCCGGATTCTTTGGAGCGCCCTGAGGGGCCAGTGGTGGATTTGCTGGCCCCGCTGCTTGGTGTAGCACTACCAGTACTGCCTTTCTTGTAGGTCTTCATGAACTCTGATATTAGCTCAGGGCAGTCCAGATTTTTCTCTGGCTCCCATGTGTTGTGCTTGCTGCAAAATATCACAGAAAATCAGTACTGGTAAGGGTTGTGACAGTATTTCTACAGTATTTCATAAACTGTCTCAAAGATCAAAACTACACATCATGTGCATTGCATTTCGTGTTTCTGGCCGTTGTTTTTTTTTTTTTACTTACTCCGAGTATCCTTTCCATTTCAGGTAGAACTCCACCCTGCCTTTCACCACCCTCCTGTCCAGCACCTTCTCCACAACATATTCTTCCTCATCAGAGGATGAGGATTCTTCGTCGCGAGACTTTTTGCCCATGGCACCGTTCGGAGCTTAGCAACACGCTGCCTCAAGTCGTCGATACTTCCTGTTCAAAAGGAAAATAAACAGGGCAATGGTTTAGCAAAATGTGGCTCGTATCGGCATTAAAAAGCACAAACATATATTGTTTTAAAATTGTAAAAAACAACAAAAAACAACTAAATATAACACATGATGCACGAATGCATTCTTAGTCGACCACTCATATCCACATATGTTAGTTGTGATTTACAAACGAAAGCAAGCGTTTCATTGTAGTTAGTTCAGTCTGCAACATGGTAAACATGGTGAAAACTCAATTAAGAAGCCGAAATCGAGAAAAGTGATCTTTCTACCCCAAACATACATTCCTAAAAGGAGAAATAGGTAAGAAAGCATCAAGACATTAGCACACAAAGTGCACATTGAAACGAGGCATGATGCAGTCGTGAGCTAACCCAACCCGTGTTAGCTTGTCATATAGCCTGACAAGCTAGCATTTAAACAAACACGTTGACTTCAGACATCAAACCACAAATCTCTACTTGCAACGGCATAAGTCATACTCATAAAGACCGTGTTTCTTACCGTCCGGGTGGAAGAAACGGCGTTTTTGAGCCCTTAACAGCAGCAAAGTACACCGTCTATTGTGAAGCAGCAGAAAGGCCAAACGCTACTTTAGCATCTAGCTTGTACACACATAAAAGGTGCTGTGCGCAGAAAAAGCGCGCGTTAAGGCGCACAATGAGTGTACCCGCCCCCTTTTCGATAACGTGTTCACTTTTTATTTTTTCTTGAAGCGCTTTTGCGAAGTTCTATATAAAAATTTGTTTTGTTTTTAGATACCATGCATAGTTACATTTTTACTCTTATAATACGTTTTTTATGTTGTGTTTGTCGTTTCATAGTCGAGTTTAATTTTATTTAAATCTTAATAATACATCTCAGTATAATCTTTGCCTCTCTTTGACCATTTCCTAATGTCATTTCTTTCATTTAGTTACTCATATATAGGCAGCAATTTTATTTCTTCTTTTAAAAGAAAATAACAACAACAAAAGTGATCATGGTGCAAGTTTAGTAGCGCTGGATGGTTGCTGGGTTTATTTTGCATTCCCTCTGTTATTTTAGTGGTGTTCACATTGGATAATGTCCACGTTTTCTGAATGTCCTTTTTGTTTGTTGGAATAAACAAGGGTCTTCCTAACTCTTTTGACCTATGTGGCCATTTACATCTTCCAGTGGTTTATAATGCATACATAAAAGCTAAGTACGCCAAATCAATCTCGGAATAAAATCTGTAACTGCTTTGAGTCTACTGACTATTTTAACGGTCAATATTTTCTTTTCCTTAGACATGAATAAAACACGTATCCTGTCTCGTGATTGGCTGTACATAGTGATTGATAGCGTTTAGACCAATCAAAGTCCGATGTAAGCCTCTAAGACGCCACAGCGGGAACTACTACCCAATGGCAGAGAAAAAGAGGCGTAACTTTCCCTATTTATTGTACTATCCAGGAGGAGTCGGATCTCGCCTGACGCAGATTTCTGCTCTGCGGTTGCTTTACGAGGAGTCTTCAAGGATAAACTTGCAAGATGTCAAAAGACGTAAGTTTAATGCATTCTTCCACCCGCTATAACTGAGGAATTGTTTTTTTTTAGAGTTTAGATGAGTCTTAACTTTCAATTCGATGGCTGGGTTTGGGTCGCAAATACAGCGTCTGCTGCCGTTTTCCTCCATAGTAGAGCCGCCATTTTATAGCATATGGGCCTCGTGCTCTTTTGTTCATCAGACCAGCTTCTTACGGTACTTAAGTTTATTTTCATAATAAACGTAGCTATCAAATTCGTTTAAGGAGTAATGAAACAACACACCGATAGGGTTTACGTGTAATGACTGCGTTCAAGACGTACCATTTAATGTAATTCACTAGTCTGCATGCTTTAATGGCGGCAGATCCCTCCTCCGATTTTAGCTGCTCAGTGGAGAGTGGGGGTTGGGAGGGAGCTGAAGAACACAAGCATTGTTTATACTGATTAATCACAGTTAATAACATTTTACGTGATCGGCTCTTTTTTTTTTTCCTGCCGCAGGTCCCACGTGAGCCGGAGCAGCTCCGCAAGCTGTTCATTGGAGGCCTGAGCTTTGAGACAACAGATGAGAGCCTGCGGGCTCATTTTGAACAATGGGGGTCCCTTACAGACTGTGTGGTAAGTGTCTCTTATGTTTCCCTTTTTTAGAGAAAGCTACGTTTTAGTGAATTACAATTTCTGCCTATAGGTCATGAGAGACCCCAACAGCAAGAGGTCCAGGGGTTTCGGCTTTGTTACATATTCGTCAGTACAGGAAGTTGATGCAGCCATGGCTGCCCGTCCCCACAAAGTGGACGGAAGGGTCGTGGAGCCTAAGCGTGCAGTTTCTAGAGAGGTGTGTGTTGCACAAAATGCATTTCCAAACTTCTTGTGACCTATAAATGACTATGAAAATGATTTTTTTTTAAAATTGTTATTATTTTTACTCGTAAGGACTCAAACCGTCCAGGTGCTCATGTAACGGTCAAGAAAATCTTTGTGGGAGGCATCAAAGAAGACACAGAAGAGTCACACCTTAGGGATTACTTCCAGCAGTTCGGCAAAATCGAGGTCATTGATATCATGACCGACCGCAACACTGGAAAGAAGAGGGGTTTCGCTTTTGTCACGTTTGATGACCATGATTCAGTGGATAGGATTGTCAGTAAGTACACGTCTTCTTTGTTTCTTTCTCTTTTTTTTTTTAATATTTTTATTTTTTGCAGTTTCATGTTTAATTTATGTGGTTGTACTAAATTCTTTTTGTCTTCTGTGTAGTTCAGAAATATCACACAATCAACTCTCACAACTGTGAAGTGAGGAAGGCCCTCACCAAGCAGGAAATGCAGAGTGTAGGAATGGGAATGAGAGGAGGGCGTAACAGCGGGGGGAGGCCATATGATTACGACAGAGGCTTCAACCAGGGTAGGGCTTGTAAGCAAACGGTTTTGTTGCTGTGATGGTAATTACGACATATAACCTTAAATGTTGAATTAACGTGGTTTTGCTTTTATTCTAGGAGGTAGGGGCAGATATGGAGATGGTCCTAATAACTGGAATGATGGTGGTAAGTATTTTATTTTTTAAAAAGACAGCGAGTGGTTTTTAGATTACTGGCTAGTAAAACTGTTGTGTCATAGGTTACGGAGGCGGTCCTGGTGGTCCTGGCGGCTATAACAACGGCGGCAACAGAGGTTATAACCAGGGCTATAACCAGGGTGGTGGTGGAGGCGGCGGCGGCGGAGGCTACGGTGGAAACAGTTATGACAGCAACGGTTATGGTAAATAAATAATCATGACTTTTGAATTGACCTTTTTATTTTTATTTAGGCTGTAGTTTCTTTGACATGGATTTTTAATGTCAGGTAACTGTGGAGGAGGTGGTGGTGGCGGTGGGAGTAACTACAACAACATGGGCCATTACGACCCTCAGGCCTCTAACTTTGGCCCAATGAAGAACAACTTTGGCGGCGGCGGCGGTGGTGGTGGTGGCAGGAGCTTTGGTAAGCCTCCAGAGTTGATGCAGCTGGAACAAGTTTAGCACAGGTACTACCGAGCTTCCGATTACCTTAATCTTGCTTTTTCAGGTGGCTATGGAGGTGGCTCTAACAATCCCGGTGGCTACGGCCGCCCAGGACGATTTTAGAATAAGTGGTAAGCCTCTGTCCATGTATTTTAGTTTGTATTATGTCAGAAAACCAGAGTTTGTCATTGCAGGAAATATTTGAGTAGAGATAACGTAAAGCAAATACACTCTGGACGTCAGGTCTTACAAAGTCAGTGCATAGTTAACAATGTTGTTCCATATTGTTCAACAGGACTGAGTACTTAGGAGAGGAGAGCAAGGAGAGGAGAGCAAGCGAAGTGACAGGGCAGCTGCAGGTTTACCTCCTAAATCTGCTCAGCCAAACAGTTGTGGCAGGTTACAGCTGCTACAAGAAGAGATGTACAGTAGATAAATCATGGAGGGCCTTCAATTAAACTTTTGTGTCTTCTGTTTTTCTTTCATCAAAATGTGTTTATAAAAAAGCATTCCAATGAGGGTTTTATGTTTATCTTTAAGTCTGGCTTTTATTTGTAACTGCATCAAATCAATCTGAAATAAAACACCTTTCAGTTTTTTAAAGTCTTGTTAGATTCTTTAGTGGTTCGGGTAAGGGAGGGTGCATTATTAGATGCAGAGTGGGGATGAGGACAATTCTGAATGTGAGGCATTTGGGAAGGGAGAAGATCACTGTATCTACCATTGTGGTTGAGGAGTTGTGGACAGATGCTATCATCATAAAGAGGCCATCACTTGGTACAAACTCTACCCTGATTTCAACAAAGATCATCTGGAGGATGCTAGCTTACATGCAAAGTCTGAGGCTAGCCATGGGAGCAAGCTGAGGGAGAGAAGTAGCAAAGCCATCGCCAGGATCATTGAAGCAGGGGAGAGTGAGAACAGAGTCCTGAGGCTAGCTGACAGCAGCTACCAAAGGGCTTAAATGCTGACCGTAGGTAAGACCAGACTTCTCAATTACTGCTAGTAAATCTAACCTTTGAATCGTAGCTGGTAGTCAGTTATATAGCCACCAATGGCGTAAACTTAAGTTTGTATTTGCTTCAGTGTTGATGGTAAAATTGACCTCTGTAATTGTGAATGGAGGTCAAATCTGTTGCATGCATTTATAAAAACAAAAAAAATGAAGCATTGCTATATTTTTTAACTGTAATTTTTCTACTTTTTTCAGAAAACTTTGTGGTCCCTGAAATGTGATTTCATTTCCATGACAATGGCTCACAGGTACAAAGGAAGGCTCAACATTTGCATTTTTTTATTATAACAAAATGACAAAACATTGTTTTGTTTCTCAACAGGTTAACTGGACAGTTGTGCAATGCAGAAGTGTTTTAACTTCATTGAAGAGTGGAGTGCAGATTTTTTTATTTTTTGCATCCCTTTTTTAAATAAACTTTTATACATTTTAAATGTTTTGGTTTCAGTCATTTTTAAGGAGCAGAAAATGTTTACCGTTATATTTGGCAAGATTACTCAAACTTGCAAAAATCACAAGCAAGTAGTCCACTTGCTGGACTGAAATAGTTTAACACTGGTCTCTCTTATCCACTGAATGAGGTACCAAATAAATACTTCCATCAGGAGTTTGTTGTAAAGAATATTCATCTACGGAGTAAGGTTGGCCATCTTCATCTCGTAAATGAGAGAAAACTTCCCTGTAGAGGTCTGTGAGTCGGCATTTGATGAAAGTCAAGCTACGTTGGAACTCCAGACGCTCCTGTGCCAGATGTTCTCTTTGGGTCTGCAAGTGATTCAGCTCTCTCTCCAAGTGAACAATGCTCTCCAGCTTCCTCTTCCTGCAGTTCTGGGCTGCTACCTTGTTCTTTCCTCTGCGCCTAATGTCTCTGACCAGTGCAAGTTGAGTGTCTGTCAAAGTGTACTGCGTCAGGAGCTCATTAAAGTCGTCCACTGGGAGATTGATGATCTTATCCAAGGGGAAGGGAATCTTCAGAGCCACAGCCTTGCGCTCATCTCTGCTCAGTGGAGCAGGAGTGGAGCTGCTGCCTTGCGACTTTGTGTGCATGCTGTATGAACTCCCTCTGCTGGTCACTGTTGCATTGCCTAATAGATCAGCGGTAACCGGAGGTCGAGGATTCATAGAACAAGTTTGTGAGTGAGAGTAACTGGGTTGAGGTGAAAAGTAAGGTGCGTGTCCACCTGAGTGTAGATATGGGAAAGTTTGACTCTGATAGTCCATTGGATAATGTATGTGGCCTCTTCTGCCATGCTCAGTCATGTTTTCTGGTTCACAATCACTATATTGTGTTCCCATATCAATATTTTGGTAACTTGGTCCACCCCCAACAGGATTGTCTGGAGAAGCCAAAGGTGGGCTGGATCCCAGTGAGAGACCTGAATCTGATTCCAGATCATCCCCAGAGCGAACATGGGCGTTTTGCCCCAGTGTAGTCCACAGCATGTGTCGACTTAAACCCTGAGAGATGCTGGTGTTTGGCCTTCTATGACCCTGAGCGGTACCTGCCATGTTTATAAGGGACGGCTGAGCGTGGGAGGAGATGGGAAGCATTCTGTGAGGAAGCTGTGAATCCGCATTTCCATACACCGCATCTGTGTTGTTGTTGAGACGATGGCAGGCAGGAACTTCTTCAGAGTAACATCCCTCGTAACTGTCAGCAGCAGGAGGAGGTTCTGAATGGGACGGAGTCATCCCAAATTCTCCAGCGGAGGGCATAGGTTGCATGGATTGATAATGTGCAGCTTCATAGGAGTTTCCACTTTGGACTTCGAATTCCTGTAATAAAAGAGCAGAGTTATTAAAGGCAAGCAAAACTACATAGTTTTCACCCTCGGCTATACAATCCTACCTGTTCTATAAAACAATGTATAACGTTTTATTGTAGTTCATCAGCAAGATGATTTAATAGTTTCATTTTGGAAATAATCTACACATCCTCAAATAAGGTGAAAAATGTGTAGATTATTTTACCATATGAAGGTCTATAGAAAAATGTTAAAATAGGATTTTTGAAAATTGATAAAAATAAATTGAATATTTTCTGGAATTATTTAGCAGCATATTGACCCTTTAAATTATGCTGTGATTTCAGATTACAACACATTTTGTTACACAAGATAAATATCACCCAGGCAAATACCTAAAATTGCATCCTGCACCAACCTCTCGAAATTTCATGAAATTTTAAATACAAATTGGATTTTTATTTTTTTTAATTTTTTTTTGAAGAAAGCTCTAAGCTGCAGGATCACGCCTCTAAACTATCTAGCTTCTTTCAAGTGACTCGGCTCTTTTTGGTTTGCTTTCCTCTCCAATGACTAACTGTTTCCTCTAAATGTTTTAATTTCTTGTAATTGGAGACCTTTATCGTAAAATGTATGGAGCATTTATAAGAATTTTTGAAAATATTATGATCTGTATTATTTGTTTTTTTTTTAATTACGTAGGACTTTATTCATAAAAAAAAATTCATACAAATGCACCAAGCTTTATCAATCACATATTTTTAATTAGGGATTAGATTTATAACGTGTCTTAAACATTTGATAAAACGCATGGCATTTATAACTTTAATCATATCTCAATGTAATTTTCAATAATTGAATTGTTGCCTTGCAGGAAAAAGGTCCTCTGTTGAAAGGTTTTCTGTTTGAGTCCATCCTAGATAAATTTTGTATGCTCTCCACATGCATGTGTGGGTTCTCTGGCCTTTTCATGGCCCAGGAATATGCATCAAAAGTTAGCCTGACCTCTAAAATGCCATTAAGTATTAACATGTATCTGCATTTATGGCTGTTTGTCTCTGTGATGAACTGGTGACATAATCCAGACTATACCTTGCCTTCCTACCACATGAAGACAGGCACCAGTGCACTTTCTCATGCACATCACCTACTTTATTAAATATTACTTCTTATTATGGTTTTAGCAAGTGCTTAAAATATTTGCATTAAATATAATTCTTAGTGGCTTTCAACAATGTTAGGCAACTCATTTTGGGGAAAAAACTATAGCCGTTGTCACATTTAAAATACATGCTACAGGATTTAATGCGCTGGTTGCTGTGATGCTTTGCAAATAATATTTATATAAGCTACACTTCCTTTTGACTTTGCGTATGTAACTATTTTCTTGCGTTGTTTTTCTGTTGTTCTTTTTTTTTTAAAACAATAAAAAGCCTGATTGATTTTCACAAAAATTTTGTATATTTTGTTCTACTTATTGACAAAGTTAAGACATTTTGTCATAATTTATTAATTTGTTGAGCAAATGTATATCATATTAGTTAAAACAAGTTTATAAAAAGTATATATCTTTAATTGATAATGGATATATCAATGCTAAGTAAGGTATACAAAATGTAAGCTATTTAAGGTACAAAAACGCTTATTTCTTTTTTTTTGTTTTTTTTTTATTTGACTTCGTACATGTAGAATAACGCTTTCTTTTGCACGCTCAGTTTGTTCCACTTCAACTACTAAATACTTCTTTAATCTTCGAAGGCGGCACATTTGCTCACGGTTCTGTAATATAGGTACACTTACATTTATTAAACACTTTATTGTGCCCTCCTGTCACAAAAGTAAAAATAAAACTGTACAGCAAAAAAAATAATAAATTTTTATATCACATGTTATTAGAGGGTAGAAAAATTGTCCTGTTTGTCTGTTATTAAAAGATTCCTAAAGAACACAAATTATTTTTGGAGGTTTTCTTTACCTGGAGCTCAGTGATGGCCATCAACTCCTGCCAAGCCATGTCCATCTCCATGTCCTGTGGTGGTCCATGAGGCCTGACTCCATTAAAATTAGCAGGCATGGACAGCCCCCCGCACAGCCTGCCTGGAGTAGCCACCACCTTGTATAGCAAAAGACAATATAAACAAAACACATTCTTGAACTTTTTCAGGCTACAACACTGAGTTGCCTGTTTTTCATTTCATTTCAGGACCTACCTCACAGGTTCTCCTCAATGGGAGAACATAGTTGGCCGTTGAGCACATTTAGAAGAGGCTTTCACTGGAAAAAGTCCACCTGGTGGAAACACACAACTATTTGTTACAGTGATCTGCTGTCCTCTCGCCACGAACTGTTAGGTGACAGCACGCTGCTCCAGCAATATCTCAAGGAAATTACACATCTGGTAGCCTGTCAGTTGTAAATAAGAGACTGTTTGGGTTCTTTTGAAGCTTATAAAAGGTTAATTTCAGTTGAGCTGACTCCTCCTATCAGCTGTTCCAGTGTGCGGCAATGCCAAGCCCTGATAACACAATCTGCGGGAAAACAGCGTGCTCTGAAAGACAGAGTAAGGACAGAAGGCTGTTTGGGAAATTTTGCTCTTGATTATTCCAAAATTTTCAGGTTATTCAAGTTTAGCTGGACGCCATGGAAGGAGATCATCTGTAAATTGTCTTTCAAAGTTCGTCAGGAACAGCTGGCCACATCTACTTTACTGTTTGGGGATTTCTTGTCTTAAAAATATTACCCAAAAATAAATAAATAAATTACTTATTTAACAGCAGTCCAAACCTGTAAGGAGGACCACTATGACTTGAACATCATTTTGAAGACATTGCCGTGTCATAAAAAAATATCAAAAAAAGATCAAAGGAATTGTATTAGTCTATGCCGTACAATACCACTGAAAAATAGCTTTCAAAAATATTTTCAAAAATACATATTTTTGAATTTCTATGCAACATTAAACAATTTCTGTTCATATTTGGCATTACAGTAAGTAAGCTAATATGTTCTTCTTACATAAAGAACAAATAGCAAAGGCAATTGTTATTGTGATTGAATAATTTATTGAGATAAGGTATATCTAAATTTGCATCTACAATTACAAATTATAAATCATTTAATATGTTCATTCTGTGCATCTTTATCCATTTAATTATTTATTTATTTATTTATACCAGTAGTAGTTTCATTATGAAGCACAGACTATTTTATGTGCTTTATTGTAATAATTGTACATATTGAAAAAACTATAAGTGGAGATTTCTTAAACATAAAAAGTCAAAATTCATTCATTCTATTTTTATTTTCTTATTATCACTTTGTATTTTTGTTAACATTAATGTAGACATTCAAGTAAGCATATATGCACTTTTTAATATATATCATTATAATTACTTTGAAGCATTAGTGTGTAGTGCCATGTGTAAGTTATTCCACAATGTGTAATAATGTGAAGTATGACATTGTAACAAATATGTTGTACAGTAAAGGTTGCTGTATTTGTTAAAAGTTTCCTGTTGTCTTTGGTTGTGGGATCAAAATGTACCTACTTAAAACAAGGACATTTTATTTAGTATGTTTTAATTATTTAAGCATTTGAATTGAAGTTTTTTACTCCTTCAGCTGAAATTGCATTTGCTGTGAGGAGTACATAGTTATATCATAGTTATGCAATAAGTTCAATACAAAAGATTCCCCAGCCATTTCTGTGTGTGTAATGTCTACACACACAGAAATGTAATATGTAAAAATTTTAAATGACATTTCTGGAGAACTTCAAAATAAAATATTTCTCTAAAAGCAGAAGGAAAACAAATTTACATACCTGAGCAACATCTTTATCATCTTCAGCAGGTGATGAGGAACAGTAAAGACACATGTGTCAGTCCTGGAGGTGAGCACAAGAAAATTAATCAAAGCCTTTTTGACAATGGCAAGAGGTGTGACACGTGAGGCCTCTTGCTCTGTCTCTTCTCTTACTGTGAACCTCTCTGTTAGGCTGCACATTCAGCCACCAGCATAAATGGGATGGCTCGATGCAGACAAACGCAATCTTCCTGTAAAGCACCCTCACCAGCCCCCTTTTTTTTTTTCCTCTTTTCTTTGCGCTCTTGTATCCTTAATAGCAAACTTGCGCCCCAACCTTCAAATTTCCCTTTTGCCCTCACAAGAAACCACAAACCAACAGTGTGGCACACACCACGGCAATTATTCTGTCAGTCCACAGTGAAGCAGGAAGATGTTTACAAATCTAAAAAAACAATAAATAAATAAAGCAATTTTTTTACTCTTAATTGTGAAGTATACTCCTAACCTGATTAGATCAAAGATGTAAAACAGAATAAAAACAAGCTGCATTGATGTCTCTGTCTGGTCCAAAACCGCACAAGAACAATGTCCTTCCAAAAGTGAAAAGGAGTGTGATTTGGAGCACCTGGAGTCAGAGGCAGCATTGCAGTGAGGGCCCTACTGGAGGCTTGGAGGCAGGATTGAGACTCAGTTTAGTGGAGCTGGAATGCACAACCCTCCGACAGGTAAGAAAGCCTGCATTGTTCCTTTATCTGGCAGAGCAACCGCCAAGGGAGATACAGGAGCAGGGGGAAGAATGAAGGGAAGCGTGTCTTACATAGCAAGTGACCATTGAAATCCCACACAAAAAAATCCCCCTCATTGCCCAGATCTAAAACATTGTGAGGACTGAACTCACAAAGGCTTTTTATGTTATGTTACTGTCATGTTGTGCTGTACCTCACGCACAAATTAGTGACAAAAATGTTCATGTTAAGTTATTTTTACATATTTTTATTTGTCTTTGATAACAGAAACACCTTGTCTTATGGTAACTGATTACTCTAGGTTTATGATAGATGACATCCAGTTTTGTTTTACGTAAAACGGATGAATGATTGTATTAAAACACTTGGTTATCAAAGTAAAAAAAATCCTAATTTATTCACTTTTCTCCATAACATCGCTGAGATCTTGTGCTAAATTAAACAATGCACTCTCATAATAACATAAGCAAAAGATATGCACTTTTACTTCTGCCAAAAACAAAAATAACTACATTATTAAAAGAAGTAAACTCTATTACTATCAACAATCTAAAATATGTGTTAAAGAAAAATCAGTTCCTATTTTTTAGATGAAAAACAAAGTGAAGATTCACTACTGATGCAGGCTACTTAGCGTAAATGCACAAGGGGAAAAAATGTACTTCACATATGTTTAAATTTTAACAACTTTATTTTTGTGGGTTTGGAAATCCCTCACTCTGATTTCCACAAACAGGCGTTTGAATTACTTATGAAAAGAAAAACCTGGAGAATAAGCACATATGCATAGGATATGTTTGCATCAACTGCTGAGTAGCTTGAAATAAAAAGTCAACACTCTCAGTAAATCATGATGTATTTAATATCACGAGATGATTACAGTATAACATCCCACTGAATGCATCAACCTTTTACTGACATTGTTTTCAGTTGGGGGAGGAAAAGTAGGTGGCTGACAAAGTCAAGAAAGGTGAACGTCTACCAGGAATCCAGGAAGGGACTTCCCAACTCAAGTTCCTAGCACCCAGCCCCTGACTCAACCAATGCCACAGCATGCCCTGTTATTACTGCAACCGCAGCGGTTAGAAATCTGGACACAGTTCCCAGGTCAACGCCCACATTCCCAGTTTGTGTTTGTTTGCTCCAATTAGTCTTTGACATCTTTGCCATACAGTCTGCCTGGAGCTCACAGGTCGCTTCACAGTTTACTTCTTTTGCTCCTCATGGCTTCACAGACTACTTTACCTTCAAAAACACAGCAGGCAGAGTAGTTGGTAGCTGCCCACAGTTGACTAAACTCAAAATGTATTTCTCCTAATGTCCCTGAAACCAAAGGCTAAAAATAGCAGCTTGCTATGTTTTGTTCGTCTCTTCCACACATCATAGTACACTTTCATAGCTTTATATTTTACTGTAAACAATAAACATGTAGCCTGCTGCACTTTGAGTGTCTAGAAAAACTTTATCAGACACAAATGGAAAAAACAACTCACTATGCAGCAAAATGGGTTCACACAGAGGGTTGTGGTATCAAAATGGGAATGTTTTCAGAGTAAGCTTCTCGGAAGGGAATAAAAAGCAGAGATGGTAAATCATCTTTAACAATAAAAGCCAGATTTTAGTTTGAAGACTAAAGAAAATTATTTTTGCTTAATTTTGAAATGTTAAATATTACCATGTTATAAAAACAAAATTAAGAAGATAATCCTAGAATAGAATAGAATCTTTTATTTGCGCCTCAGTGTGTCACTGTGTCTCAGCAGCTATGTGAGAGGTAAAACCGAATCCGTTAAACATTCTAAAACAATGGTTATAGAAGCAGCATAAACAGGAAAGATATATACGGCTTTGCAGTAAAAGAATATAGATCATCAAACCGAAGTGAATTGCACCACTTCTGTGCGAATTGTGTTTTTGTGTTATCTACTTGATTATAGACAGATATGTTTGATGCAAAGAATACAGGAAGAGAGAAAAGTACATTTATGCAACTGAAACAGCACTGCTCAGTAAATGCGATCACATGAAGAAAACAATGAATTGAAATTTAATATTGATCTGTTGAATCTTCCTGAGCCGCTGGACATTTTGTGTGTATAATTTTTGGTATCTTTTTTTTATTTTATGTTACGTTTTTCTAATCTATGTAGCTTTAGCTACAACCTTAAATCTTAAGCTGTTGATGCAAATGGCACAAAATGAATGCAGGTTTTGCATTTTAGGTTGAACTGAACTAAATTGAATAGTTTTTGTCTTTGTCAGCATTTTTCCAAACACTGTTAAAATGCATTTTTAGAATACGTTACAACTGAAATTTGGCTATTTTTTTTGTCTTCCCAGAGTAGAAAAGGGTAGAAAAGTTTTAAGATCCCTTTAAAACTTTTCTATTATTATTGCTTTCTATTAAATTGAGTCATATGTAACATATATTTTAATATTTAAATCTACCAATTTGCATGTGGCTTGATAAAAAATAAATGTGTATAGAAAAATTCTTACATTCTCATTTGAGGGTTTAAGAATAATAAAAAAAAATCTTTATCTTTTATGTATGTGATGATTAAAGTTGGTGATGGGATTTATTTTTTAAAAAAAGTGGAAATAGAAAAGGGACAGATGAACGAATAGATGGATGTTTCATCCCATAGTTTATGGTTATTTATTTGTTTTATAGGAAGCCTCCTTAGCTATGGGGACTAATAGCTGCGGCGAGGACTGACCTTTGATAACACAGATGTCCGGTTGATTGCTTTTTAAACTAAAATATGTAACAATCTTTGACTACAGACCTTATGAAGATGTGTAAGAAAACATAAATTAATTTCAATGAGATTAATTCCTCCGTCGTTTTGTTCTTCTCTTCCACACATCATAGTACACTTTCATGGCGTTATATTTTACTGTAAACAATGAACATGTGGCCTGCTGCACTTTGAGTGTCTAGAAACTCCAAACCTTCATTGTTGAACCTCAGAGGATCAGTAATGAAGGTTTGGAACGTTACTGTGGCCTGAAGGTGAGAAAATGAGGAACCTGAACATGCAGCATCATTCTTCTGAATGTCTCAATAAAACCTGCGCTTATCTCAAGATGTCCAGATTATGATAAAGTTTTGCAACAGCTGCATTGCATTTCTGGATTATTTTCTGATAGTTTTCAGTTGACCTTTCTGCGTAAATTTCTCTTTCATGCACTAATCACGTTAAAGTAAGAGTTGTAGGGTAAACAAACTTTCACAACAAAACAAAATCTAATTCATCATTTGAGGCTGCGTTGATACTTTTAAGTTTATATGTGCATGAGCGTGAAGCATGCAAGAGCTGGTTGGTAATGCAGACAGAGAGGGAAGGCAGGGAAAGGAGGATGTTGGCTGGCGGAAGCTCTGCTTAATGCTGATAAAAGGAGCGCTTGGTTCTGAGGAAGGGAACTGCTAACTGCTGTGGTCGCTGGCATAGGCAGTGGAGAGGGGAACAGTCCGCACTTTACCACCACTTCACTTCTACTTATGTAATTAATTTGCATTGTTTAATATTTGTGAAAAACACCTCTAACATTTGACTAAAATAAAATGACCTGCAACAACTTTTAATTTTTCCTCCAGAAGTGCTGTGTAGGTGCATATTTTCCAAAAAAAACCAAATGGCTTATATAGAAGAAATATATATCATAATAAATCCCTTTGAATGATTTTTGTTGTATGTCTTAATAATAATTAATATTCACCTCTCTGCAAAGTTAACAATCATTATCTGGCTTTTGCATGTTTCATTATGTTGATTCATTGTTCAGGTTACTCATCACCCACTCTACCTGTCATCATTATCACTGTGGTATTTTGAACAATCACCTAGAAACTCCAATATATTTTTGATAAAAGAGAGGGCATGAGATCCGAAGTTCTTTAAACTCTGAACAAGTTAAAGGCAGCATGCTGTTTCCTCTCCACTCAGGGCAATTTTGAAATCTTAGCGGCTAAATTGTGTAAACATAGTGCTGTATTGCGACACTTCATGGTTCTTTACCACAACGCTGTTATAAGTAAGTGTCAAATAAGTTTATATCTTGTCATTGCACTTACTTCTCTAGATGATTAATTTAGATATACCATTTTTGTTTCCAGTAATATTCAAAACACTCGTCCAAGAGGAGCTAACTGTAAGGCCAAACAATGATGTCATTTATGGACTAAGACAGAGGGAAATCCCCATCAGCCAGCCTTTTCCAAACGTTTCCCAGAAGTGGGAAGTAAGATAATTGGAGTTGGTTAAATGTGGGAGGATCCAGAAAAAAAAGATGCTGATGAGCAGGAGAAAACTGAAAAAATCCCAGCAAATTGAATGATTTCTGCTTGCTATGATGCTTTACAAATAACAACTTTGTTGTGTGACACAGAACTGAGGGTTTGCCGTAGTTGAAATGAGGTTTGAGAATGTAAAATAAATTTCTTGGTAAACCTGTGTAAAACAATTTAATCTGTATATGATATGCCACTCATATAAAATAAATATTTCAACCAATATTTTGCTAATCATTTTGATAATAATTTACACTGCAATAATCAACTTGAGGAATATTGCCCCAGATTTGGAAGTCAGTATAACACAAAAACTGTATTGATGAAAGCTACTAAATATGTTTTCATTTACTCAGGTGTTGGATTTTTGTCTACACTTACTAGGTTTATCAAGTAATCTTAGTAAACTTGATAAACCTGTTTATCAAGTTTACTAAGTCTGAATTTCAAGTGAAATTCAAAGTGAGTTGAATTTCACTTTGCCCTCAGAACAGCCTCAATTCTTTGTTTTCATATGATTAGCAAGACATCAAAAACCTTCGTCAGAGAATTTTGTTCTGTATTGACATGCTAGGATCAGGCAGCTGCAGCAGATTTGTTGGCAACAACAATGGTGTGAAATGTCACCTTTCACCTCATCCTGTATTTGTGCTGTATTTGTTTAATATCTGATGGTTGGGCAAACCTTTGGAGCACAATGAAATAACGTTCAAAGAACCATCATGAGAGGATTTGAGCTTTGTAACACAGTGTATTGCCCTGTTGGAAACAATCATTAGAAGACAGGTACAACGTGGTCATAAAGAAACGGACATGCTCAGTAATGGTAGTCAGGGCTGTTGTCTCTAAATTTTGCTCAGATGATAATAAGATACCCCAGATGTGGGCTGTTAGATCTCACTGTTGCATTAGATGCAATCATAAGTGACAGAACCAGGGTGAACACTGGGAAAATGCAAGCTGATGGAGGCAGTGTGATTTTTTGACAAAATTCTGTTAAGAAATATTGGCTCCTGTGATGCATGTAGATGTAACTGTTTTAAATTCTCAGCATTGTTGCATAGCAAAATCTTTCAAGAAAATATTAACTCAAACCTTTTCCAGCAAAAGTGGTTTAGGAATGGTTTGATAGGTATTGACTTGGCCTCAAAATCCATTAGTTTCCATTACAAATAGAGCATCTGTGGATGTTCTGGACAAACAGTCCAATCCAAGAAGGCTTCATTTTTAAGTTTAAGAAAACAATAGGAACTTCTGCTAATGTTTTGCTGCCAGACACCGCATAGCACAGTGTCAAGTAGTAAATTAATAGGTCAGGAATGTTTTGACAGCTAAATGGGGTGCTATGGCAGAAAATGATAATGTTAGTCTGAAATTGTGTAGCTTGTGATTGTATTGAATTGTATTGTTTTGAATGACATTATAGGACTGCACTGTATTGAACAGTGAAAGTATATTAATTACTTTAAAGTATTGGACTTCTCATCTCATAATATATATCTATGTAT
>CAEGAE010081783.1:0-30620 GCA_903067095.1 Girardinus metallicus | reverse complement strand
CCTGATAGCATGGCTAGCTGATTAATGCTGGTTCTGATTGGCTAGCTGATTAATGCTGGTTCTGATTGGCTAGCTGACTAATGCTGGTTCTGATTGGTTGTTTCTGACCAGGCGGAGTAATTCTGCAGAAAACAGGAAGAGGCAGAGGAGATTGATTATTTTTTCAGAGATTATCTGTCTTGTGTTAGGACAGCGAAAGTTTTAATACATATCTAAAATCTTTTCTTTGTTTAAGTTCCGTGCTGCAGCTTTAAGCAGAGGTTCGGTGTGAGAGTCACTGCAGGTGGACCAGAAACGACTATTATGGTAGTAATATAACGAAATATTACTACCATAGCGAGTAGTGGCGGTTCAACAACGAGAACAGAACCAGCATTTTACACCGCCAGTTCGAAGATTAATTATTTTTCAGGTTATTTGTTTAGCTTTCTGACCGTGATGCTAATCCGGATGAGTGTTGGTAGTTGTGTGCTGCTTTACTGGCCGCTCCGGATGTCTTTTTTCTCCTGCGTTGAGCCTCAATGTAGCCAAACTCCGTTAAGTGCTTGTTTTTTAAATGTCACATTAGATTCGTTGTGTTGTGTTTCACCCCGAGGTAAATTTCCACCGCAACATGCAAACTTCCCCGTTCACTTTGAGTGAACAACATTACGTAGGATTTACTGCTGCGCGCTTGCGCAATGTGAAGGAACGAGGAGATCTGCACACGCAGGCTGCGACCGAGATACGGGTGATCGGCACAAGAGACCGTGATCGGCAATCACCGATCATACACTTTTTCATGGAAATCGGCCGATTATGATCGGTGGCCGATCGATCGGCACACCTCTAATTCTTATTTCTTATATTAAAAATTTTAATAATTTTTGTTTAAAAGACGAATAAATGTGGGCGTCTGTCGGCAGTTCCTAAATGGGCCTTGGCTTATCAGTGACCGTCTAAACTCGTTCACATTGGAGTCAAAAGAAAATGGCTCTTGTAATTCTCTAAAGAGAATACACTTTTTTGCATTTTTATGGAGCAGATGTGCACACTGCTTTTCCCCCTTAGTTTCTGTTTTAACACAAAATCTCTGATTGCCTCTTTTAGGGCACTTGCTTCTTCTAGGTGTAATGTTTTAGCAACATTTGCATGACACTGCTGCTGGTATTATTTTTTTCTGAATGTGCAAATTATATCTCCACCTAATCCAGAAAAGGAACAGTTAACCAAATTAACAGTAGTTACTTAGCCTGCACTTTTAACTGTTTTCATCAACAATGCAGTGGGAAGAAAATATTTCCTAAAAATCTTTTGTCAAGAAGTTTGAAGGTTGCACTCAGTGCTAGTTGGTGGAATTCATTTGTATCAAACTATGGCAAAATTATCACTTCAGTGTTTTTATAATCAGAATGTGATGCAGTTGCATGCATGCAGTTGATCAATGTGCAGAGCTGAACCATGCACAAACAGCCATTCACACCTCTTCACTTAGCAATAAGAGTGAAAGATGGTAGTTTGACATGGCATCCATGGACTTAATTTCTTTATGACTTGTCACAGCTTTCTGCTTCGCCTGAGGGTTTCGCCTCCAAGCCACATTTTCTCTTCGTACCATTATGCTGTTTACATTAAAACACAGGGGAGTCCATACAGTGCCTTGTAACAGGTTTGTATTGACGACGAAAAGCTGTGTGGGTGCCGACGTTTTTTTCTTGTGACAACATTTTTGTTAAATTTCCATAAAACATTTTCTGTGTTTTGTATTTATGGCATAAACTCTTTGTCTTTATACTAATCTCAGTTTTTTTTTTTTTTTTAATAAGCTATCTTGCCGTTTTGACAAGAATATTCTCTCTGATTGTGATGTCAGATGCATTTGGTTGTGAGTTTTATAAAAACTGGGGGCATGTTTTGACACATAATTCCTAATGATTTTGTAATTCCCATTCGGTTGGATTCCAAATCGCAGTTTGTGGCAAACATCCTAATGGGTAAAATGAAAAATATGTGGCTCTGACTGTAAAGAAAACTGGAAGTCAGAATTTGTCAAAAGAGTTGTGCAAGATTGTTATAGGCTTATGAAGCTGAACTTCACCCTGAATTAAGACTGCAAGTGCATACGGCATGTCTGGCACAAAAACGAAAACTGCTTGCCCACGTGTTGGTGGCAGCACTATGCTGAAGGGTTTTGTTTAGTGGTCAAAACAGTGGTCTGTTTTGCAACAGATCCAAATCAACTAAAAATCACCTTTTGATGGGAAAACTAAAGTTTTGGAATCTGATGGAGTTGGAGAATTTTTGCGTGAGGGTGCCAGCACAAAGTCAAGATAGACCAAAAATTAATGGTACTGTCGAGTCAAAGTTATCTTCACAAAGTATTATTTTAAGGTTGAGTGACCAGATAATTCCAACTTTTAGTTTTTTATGTTTTTCATTGAAAAAAATTACGTTTCCTTGCACATTACAATATAGGTAAAAAGTATTTGAAATGACTTTTCTAGGTCACATTTTTTTATTATATTAAAACTCTTAGGGTGTGGACACTTTTGAGAACTACTGTATGCTTCCTCATACATCTCCAATGCCCTGCGCCTCTCTAAACTCACATCACAGTCAGCTCAGACTGTAGACGGTGAGTTCCTCCATGTTGTTTTTGACTATTGTTCTGTGTTCATACATCTGTCTGTCGCAGAATTACTGGTGACAGCATCAGGTCTCGCATCCAAGTCACTTAACACCTATGGGTCAGTTTCTACCTATGGAAAACTGAAATACTGACGGTTTGTTTTAGCAACACATGCCCACCTATTGCTCACATTTGGTATGAGTAAAGCAGCAGCCATCCAGTTTAGATCACTTCTAAGAGCTCTTTCCATATATCTGTTCCTGTTGCTGATGCTGAGGCCTGCCGGGCAGCTGGTGGGCATTTGGCTCGGCTCATGCAGACATCGTCCAGAAGCCTGCAGGGCACCTGCTGTCTGTCGGGGGAGGAGATGAGGCTTGAAACGAGACGGTTCCCCCTTCAACAGGTGACGGCAGAGCTTTGCTTTGCTGACCAAATGTGAGCATGAAAGTGGGCCCAACAGCCGTGCTTCTGAGGCTCTCTCCCTGTGTTGATCACATCAAGAGAAGCCGTTCAGCGAGCATAGAGCACACGTTTACATACGCGGCGCGGTGATATTCGGTTGAGACAGTGACCCAGCTGCTGTGCGACTGTTGCAGCAGCGATCCCAAAGCAACTGCACGCGACCCCCGTCCGCAGCACCAGCTGGTGTCCCTTAGCCTAAACTGTAAGGCGGCACACGAGTCGACGATCAGCAGCTGACCTAAAGAGTGTTTATGTTTCTTCCAAACCAAAACATCGTCCTCTCACAGACACGCCTCTCTGGAGGTTAGGAAATACATGCGGAGCTCAGCCCTCCAGGCAAAGACGAAACTCACTTTGTTAACGAGTACAAGGCAAAGAATTTGTCCTGAAGTTAAACTTTAATTTAAATACAAGTGCTAGTGATGCAGCAGTTTCTCTCCATAGACCAGAAAGTTTTCCCACGTAGGCCTAGAAGCTCTTTATTTTTCTCTTTTTATGTGACTGTGTAGATTGAATAGGGCTGCAACATTGTAATTTTATTGGTA
The DNA here is from genome assembly GCA_903067095.1 of Girardinus metallicus. Classification (NCBI taxonomy): domain Eukaryota; kingdom Metazoa; phylum Chordata; class Actinopteri; order Cyprinodontiformes; family Poeciliidae; genus Girardinus; species Girardinus metallicus. Next base: position 27,005 of record CAEGAE010081783.1, on the reverse strand, counting down.
TATATTGCTATGATGCTGTCAGTTGCAATAAAATCCAGATTTCTCCCTCGTGTCTTCCTCTCTTAACTGTGTTTATAACAATTGGCGACCTTTAGTCTTTCGGCCACTGCTTTCTGTGTCAGGTGTCGGCATCGGCTAATATGTGACTAAAACCCAACAGGTTGAATATTACGTTTGGATGCAAAGTGAAAAATTCTGGAATATTTTAATCAATGATTATTGCATTCCAAACAACGTATTACTATTGCACTTGCTGATATAATTGCCATGACCATATATTCAGCCATATTAGAGTTAGAAAGATGTAAGCCGTTTATGAATCTGTGAGGCATTTAAGAATCAAATCTGAGAAAACAGAAAGGTCAAGGTATGTCCACTGTGCTGCTTGTTATTGTGTTGCATATAAATCCAAACAATTCTATATGCATAAAGTTAAAATAAAACTAGTAATTATTCAGATCTTACAGACTTGGGCGTTAATGGCAGTTTCTACCCAGCTGCAACTTTATTTTCTAACGAGATCTTGTCAAAAATGTTTGTTCTTTGGTCTGACAGTTTTAAACTTGAGAAGTGGTGACAAAACTCCTAACTTTTTATTAATCTCAGCAATTTTACGTCACATGTGCAGTAAGTTGCATACTTCTAGGTCAAATTGCAGGATACTTAAAAGGTTAAAAGATCTGCAGCAATTTGTTTGACTCACTGGTAGCGTTATGGTAGGGCTTTTGTTTGTTTTGGAGAGGTTTAAGAGGGGTTTAAAAAAAGAAAACATAACAGAATATACCAAACAAAGACAGACAAAGTAGTAAACAGAAAATGGTGTCAGCCTTTATCACTTGTGCAAATATTCGTTTATTTCACTAGAACAGTTGAATTTTAAATTTACTCTAAGTCTTAGTCATTCAAAGTCAAATTTTCATTAGAAATTTTCTTTGTTCAAAATGTTGCCTTTAGAATTTGAATCTAAAACAGCCAAAATCTCCAAATAACCAGTTCCAGCTCTAATTGTACAACAAGAAAGTGACAGGCACAGCATGTTAGTGTTAATTATATGTTGCTCGATGGTTACCAGACAGATCTGAAAGGAGTGAAGATGGTGTCCGTTAGGTCTGTTTACAAGGAACTGCCTGCTAAACTAATAAAATTTCTGCTGCTTGTACTGTGCAGACGCTGACTTGTAAAGCACTTGCCAGTAATGCTGTCCTGTCTGATATGTTGTGACAGAATGGCCACATTTCCTTTAAAACATATCACGCCATATTAAGATTTTGGTCTGCAGCAAAAAATGGGTTCAATAGTTTCACCAGAGGAGACCTGAAGGGGAAAAACATGGATTAATCATTATAACTGCTGCATGGTTAATTTTATTTTAGAAATTGATCTTTGTGATGAGCTCTACAAAAGAAACATCTTGGTTTTTGCTTCATTTGTATTGTTTTGTCTTTAAATATAACACATTTAACCGAGAAACAACTTCTGCATTCACTGACTGCTTTGTTGTTCAGAGCCGATCAGCATCCCATTATGCGGTCAGTCATACGGTCTTCCTGAAAACCAGAGGCTGCCAGCCACGCTTCTCTGAATTACTTTATAGGGGTTTTAAAAGTCACACAGTAGTTTCTCTGTCCACTCGGCCACTGCAGTAGTTTGTGTCCTCCCAGTCGGCTGTCATCACAGTGCCGCTTTGTTATTGAGAGCGTGTGCAACGGCACTTCTGCACAAAGATGAGCAGAGGAAGAAGAACTGAATAAAGCTACGAATGGACCAAAAACACAACAAAGCACAATACTGTCTAACACCACAGTTTTGTTTGCGAGTGTTAGCAGGGGCTTTCTCTGTTCGTTGTTTCTTTTACTGTATCTAGTTTAAAGGATCATGACGTGGTTATTCTAGCATAACAACTTGTTTGTATTCATTTGTAGATTTTATGATCATGCGACTTTGGTCTTGGTTTGGATTTTATTTTTAACAAGGAGTTATTAAAGAGCAAAACATCGGGAAATTCCCACTGTTGGTTAGGGAGTAACTCTGTTCATTCTCTTGTGGTCTTAATACAGATTTTACATCTGCTCCACAAAAAGTAATACAAATAATATATACAACGAGAGCAAGATATCTGAAATATCCGACAGAGTATAAATACTTTAACTGGTAAATAGGACTTGAACTTAATAATCTGTTACAAATCTGGTCTTTCTAACTGCATAGTAACAATAACCTGAGTGTATTTCTTTCTTTAATTTGAATGTAAATTGCCCTGTTGATGGAACAATTAACATGACAGAAATAACAGAATCCAAGGTTGTCTAAACAATTGCTCAGTGAACACGATGAATTTGGTCTAGGTACAAACTTTCTAAAAGAATAAAGACTCACTGGCAGCAATTACATCCCTGATTAAGTTGTCTATCAGCCACGATTTTTGTGCCAACAGCAGAGAGACTGGTTGTGCTTATTTTCAAATCTGGTAGGAAAACTGATGTGACTACAGAAAAATCCATATTCCACCAGTCATTTCAAAATAAGTAGAAATGGGGATAGCTAAGCAACTTTTAAGATTATCCAAACAAAGATCATTCACATTTCCATCCACTTTGGGTGCAGTATTCCTGAAAAAAAAAAAAAAAAAAAAAAAACAGAAAGCTATGGGGATAATAAGGAATATGTAGAAACTGTATTCATTAATTTGGGAAAAAAAGGGGTGTTACTTTTGGCCACAGGATTTTAACAGCCATTTTTTGAGTCATTTTTATTTTTCAGTGCAAGGAAGAAATTGAATGGATTAATATCTGTCAAATAGAACATGCTGTGTAGATGTCAATAGAGCTGCAGACAATACAGTGTCTGCAGCTCTCTTGAGGTTTTGTACTTGGACCCACATTGTTCTCCTTATATAGCAGTAGATACAACCTAGCCAGTTGAAAATGTAAATCATGCAGTGATATTTATACTAGCCAGAAATGTCAGAAGCTGCTCAACCATGACAATGAGTCAAATCCTGATCTGGCATAGAAAATCCTTTCTTCTTTTGAACACAATACATTTCTATTCAGAACATTGATACTTTGCCTGTGAATAAATAAAATTGATAGCCAATCAGCGTTTGAGCCTTTAGAGAAGGCATTATCTGTGAAGTAGCATCAGCAACTTTCAGGTTTTATGTTTTTGTCAGTGTAAACTTATTGATACCCTGTGATAGAAGCATTTCCTTTATCCTCTACCCCTAATTTTACAAAATGTGCTTATAAAAATGAGATAAAGATACTGTTTGTTGTGTGACTCGTATGGAGCAAGTAGGCCGCTTTAAGCCCAGTGATCTGTTGGAAGAAAGGCCTTTAAATGGCACTTCTTTGATTCTAAGCCTTTGAGTGGGTTCAGAAGTGTTCAGAGTCCAGCATGCATTGATATTTAGCAGCATGATTGAAGTTTTAATGCCAAAGAGGTTAGAAGAGAGCAGGGGGTTGATGGTGCCAAGAGCTGGCCTGGTTGCTGGGACATTTAGCCCATGCTTTATTCTCCGCATGAGTGCCATCACCAGTTTTACTGGTGTCTGTGCTTAGGGGACCATCCAGCAGCATACTGATTTACTATAATGCAACAGTATTTTGCTTATGGTTCTACCACAATGAAATGCTGCTCCCTTGTGCATGACTGGAAGGAAGTTGTTCATATTTGTACTTTAATAAACAATGTTGCTTTCTATAATCAAATTACAAATGCATATTATTTTTAATAACAAATAATTTCAGAAGGCTCTACCTATTTTTGCATCTTTGAACTTCATGCTACAATACATTCTCTGTACTTTAGAAGTGAGAAGTCCAGATAGAAGTAGGCATTGTTGTTTTGAAAATTTTCTGATCCTAAGAATTTAGGTTAGTGATAAAAACTTATAAATGCCAATGAATGATGTTAGAAAACCCAGAGAACTGAAATGATTAAATTTTATTGCTATGTCTAGACATACTTTAACCATTTGTGTTGCCGCTTGCTAATTTAGGTCTGGACATTGATTTTTCAGGTCTTCTAACTTGTTGATTTGGTACAAAAATTTAAATGGTTCATAAAAATATATCTGTCTTGCAATGCACTGGTCCTATTGAAAGGGAACAATCCTGAGCCTTCAGTTCTTCTGTTTGAGAAGAAGAAGACGCTGAAAAATAACAAAGCAGCCACATTGTATGTGCTTTGAACTCAAAATGAATAACTTACATTCCAGTGGAAGTAGAATCAGTTGTGACTGCTGTAGTGCTAATGCAGCTGGAATACCATGTGCACAGATATCTACTGTCAGAAATTCAGTATTTAAGGCCGATGCACGCTTAATATAAGCACTCGTCACCTTTTTTTTTTTTTTTTGGTCTGTTGCATCTGAATGTATGTGCTTGCCAAGTCATAAAAGACGTATAACAGGGTTGTTCTTTATTGATATGCAAGACAAAATACATTTGCAATCTGTTTAACACATTTTTAAAATATTTTAACAGAAAAATTAAACTGTCCCCTTACTTGACATTGGCAGGATTTAAATTTCTAATAAGGTAATTGGTGCTGGATGGATGTGAGCTTTATGCCAAGGGTCTGTCTGCAGGGGCAGTTTCACTAGAATGCTGGCATCTAAGGACACGTACGTGATTAAAGGAAAAGCTTATTGATCTGTTGCACATTAGCAGGAAGCAATCTTATAGGAGTTATGGCCTCATTTAATTCGGCATCAGGCCAAATTATGGTGCTATACACAAACTGCATTGTAGCTGTAACCATCCTGTGAGAATATTATTACCGCTGATGCATAGCTCAGCTTTACAGCAATGGTTTGAGGGATTTGAAAATGATTTTTTTTGATGATTTTGTGTTAAGTCTTAAATCTTTCGCAGCTACAACTAAATGCTCCCCGGTGGCTCTTCAAGGCGGCGGACACATTTTGCTCTCCCTTTCTTTCCATGTGTATTAGGTATTGAATATGTGACCTTTCTAGTTTCTATGAGCTCATGGGAAAAGTGGGTGTTTCCACAGGAAGTTAATGCTTTTCCCTCCCCCTCTTTTTTTCTTTTGCTCTCCCTCTCCATGGAGCCTACAGTCTCACTCCCCCTCAAACCTTTCATTCTGCCTTATTTCCCCCCCCTATTTCTCACTTCAAGTACTCCTCAGTACTCAACAAAACAATGCTCCTCGCGCCTATTCCTGCATCACCCGTGTGAAACTTCATGAAGCAATAGGAGGAGAACTGTAAAGATGCAAAGGGATTGGTCATTATTTTCATCTGTTTAGCATTAGACCCTGATGGTGGCTGTTTGATTACAGACAGCTGCTCCAAAAAGCCCCCAAAATGTTAAAGCTTTGCACATTTAGAAACAGGAAGTGATACACGGCTGATTCTGGCCAGATTTCTCTTTTTATAACCTCCTACTTTACCAATTGACGTATAGTACACTGCTAAAACAGCAGATATTTCTGCTGCTTTGCACTGATAAAGCTTGACCAAGAATGCGTACTTGCTTGGCCCACGATGTGCTATCAGCGCAGTCTTCTACTCCTTTTCATTCTGGCCTATAGAGCGACTTGGAAGGCTCCAGCCTGTCTGGCATGCACTTTGGGTCCTTAATTGAAATTGCCGCACTTGGCGCTGGCTCCCTGAACTTGTCTTACATATGGCACGTTTCACCTGTCAGTATGGGGGCAGCCCCACCAGCCCTGGCCTTGTGTGGCTGCCCCCACCACTCTGCCTTTTGGTGCTGATGCCTCAGTATGTAGCACTTTGTAATTGCTCTGTCAGCAGAACCAACAGCAAGGGCCCCGTTTGGTGACAGAAGCAGAGCAGTGTTACAGAATATTACTTCTAACCACATTGTAACATTTTTGGGTACTGCGACATGAAGAACTCACTAAAATCAAGGATTGGAGCAAAAATTACTTCTAGGACTAGCGCATAAATCAGTAGAAATCGTGAGTGTGCATGAGACTTGACGCTCATCTTTAATTCATTTATTTGATTAATTTATTTAATCCACTTCTCCACATTAGATCTGCTCAGGATATTGATCATTTTAAGAAACTTTTAAAAACCTAGTTTTATTCACAGGCGTTTGAGTCTATTTAAAATGCATTAAGTGATTCTGTTGTTGAGTTGGGCTTATGGTTTGATGTTCTTATAGTTTCGTACTTTGTATTTACACTTCCAACTTGTGTACTTGCTCTAAAGCAGATTTATTTTTAGAATGTGCTATATAAATGAAATTGACATCGACATAAAAGAAATAAAAAAAAACGTTCACAGCTTTCTCATCATTTTAGGCAGTTTCTACATTTTGTTCAAAACAAATTTGAAAGTTCCTGGAAACTTGCATACTGTTGTTTTTGCCCTTTCACCCACTATGGACCGATCTGGCCTTCCATACAGGTTTACCTTGAAAGCAAGACTGCAAGATGCTATAACAATTATCCAACAACCAGACAATGTGGCCACAGGACCAACAGCAGACTCTTACCTCTGTTAATATGAAAGTGCATTCAGAAAGAGAGCACTGTGCAATAATGAAGCATTCATGCTTTAGACATCACAAGGGCCAGACCAAAGTTTTCCAGAGAGAGTGTTGATGATGACCAGTTGATCTTTGGACACCAGTTTCAGATTGAGTCAAAGCCCAGTTAGATGCTCATTCGGATGGTGTAGGATGATAGAGAATGGGCTGTTCAGTAGGAAAGCTGATGGATGGAAATTATCCATATTTATAAGCTGGTTATGTTGGAGAAATTGGATGTGTATGACTGCAACAAGTGAGGAGTGAGATAAAACTTTCCTTTAAGTGTTGTCTGAGGTGATTACAAGAAGTACTTCACTGAAATTATTTTAGCAAGAATATGCAAGGCATGCTATTAGGGAACAAGGTATGCCAACTAGGAGAATATTTCTTAAAGAATTCAATATTACTAGTTTGCTTAGAGTTTTAAAAAGAAAACTTTAAGTTTGCTTTTTTTAAACTATTTAGTGTTAATTAATAAATAACATTAATAAATGTTATTCATCAAGAATAAAACTAAAAAAAGATGCCTTACTTCAGTCAGACAGACTTGTTAATTACCTCAGAATCAGCTTCATTACTGCTGCATCATTCTGCCACTTCCATGTTTCAGTTAGTGGAAAGGACAGTCTGGTTTTCTGCTCCAACAATGTTTCAGTCTGTTACAAGTCAGTCTTAAATGGCATGCTCTTGGACTCTCCTAATTGGATGTGGAACCAATTACTACTAAATTACTACTGACAGTGAGCATGTCCAAGGCCTGGAGGAAATTTTTTAAAAACAATCGAATACAGACATTTTATAAAATTAGCAAACAAAATATTTACTGCCTCATTTAATGCAATTGAATCTCAACAAATCTCAAAACTTATTGCTAATTCTCTTTTTTTTTTTTTTTTTTTTTTTCCCTGTGATGTCTAATTACTGTCTGAAGGAGTCACAATGAGGTGCTGATCAGCCAATAACAAATGGACTTTTGGACCACGTGCAGACCTTTGTAAATTATATTTTAATGATACTTGGAAAAAATAATTCTTCTTTTTTCTGTTTGTTTTTGTTTGGTTTGTTGTTTTTTTGTTTAATTAACCAATAATGGCTCGTTTTGAAGAATTTCTTAATTAGCAACATAAGACTATTTATATTATAGAATTTAGTTGGGTTATCCACATGCATTCAGACAAGACTTGTGAGAATAATATTTTGAGGTCATTAAAACAATGTTTTGAAGATTCAGGACAGTAAGAGTATAGGATAGAAAGTTGTTGGCTACATCTTAGAGGTGCATTAATTGTATATTTAAGAGCATTGAGGAAAACTATTAAAGCCTACAAACTGCTATGTTCACTAGTAAAAAAAAAAAGCTAAAATATGTAAATTAGTAAGCAGAAAGAAGGCTGTAAAGAAGTCGGGAAGTGTTTAGATTTATTTTAATCTGCAGATTCTCATAGATACAATTTGCTCTATATCTGATGCATTTTAATACATATTTTTTATGTAACCTTTAAATATCAATTAAATATGATTATTTATAAGTGAAGGTTTCTGAGTTTTCATGCATCATTTGAACATATGTAACTTGCAACTGTGTCCACGGCCGCTTATTTTAGCTGAGTATTCCTGCTAATTACGAAAGCGTTGTAGACAGACTCCACTGTGTACCGTAGGGGTGTGTTTCGGTTGTGTCTGTGATAAATCTGAGATTTAGACTTCTTTGAAGGTAAGGACGTTATTGGGTTGAAGTCAAAGCGGTGGTTTTAACTAAGTGGGATAACTGACAGGGACGGAAAACGGTCTATATTTAGCGCTGGTGAAGCTGTTTGTGATGGGAGGAAGTGGGTGCACGCGAGTGCAAGCGTGATGTTGACTACACGCCTACATATGTCACTCATTCTTGCTTTCCTCATGGCTAGCAAGCAGAAGTTTTATTTAGTTACAATAACTGGTTTTGTGAAACCTGATTTCCCAATCCTGACATTTGATTTGAGTTTAATGAACCCATACACAGACACATTGGTTTGATGCCAATTTTGGTTGTTCAGCTGCTAATACATTCACTAAATCTTGATCATCTTTAAATGTGTTATTTAGAAAATCTTTTATTTGAACCATTGTTAAATAAATATGCTAATGATATCTTGCACTTAGTTTTTACATTTTTTATATAGATGAAAGAAAACTACCATAAACTGTAATACAACTTTGTAATCCCCATTCATTCAATTGACATTTAATAATTCCAGCATAAAAGAGTAGCCATAACCAACAACCTTTTTTTAAGAAACAAAATAGACTTGTAGAAATATATGTGTGCTTTTCTACTGGTATTTTATGAACAGTAGAAGAAGAGTAGTCAGAAATATATTTAAAGTAAAAAAGTATCTAGTGTCCTGATTACAAAAAAGACTAATAATTAAGTGATCCATAAGCTATGTATTTAGGACAAAATTGAGAGTATGTGATATCCAAGTACCATGTTCAGATTTCTGTTGGTGGGTGGGGTCGGAGAACATGTCATCTGTGACATCATAGGGCTCAGCCGGGCCAGCAGTCGGCTCCAGAGGTGGAGTTTCCTTCCTGCAAAGCAAACCGGGACCCAAGTGTAGCCTGACCCACCTTCCAAACTGACATCTAAATTATAACATGGTTTGCTGCAACTATTTTTTTTCCCCCACTCTTATTTTTTGGGTGCCTTTGTTGCTTTTTTGTCTTTGCTCATACATTTGCATTTTAGTTTGTACTAAGGTGATTGAACTTTACCTTGACTTTGCTGCTGCTGGCAGGAGGAGAAATCTCAAAGATAATAATTGTGGATTTACAAATGCACATACAAACCTGTTCATCCTTGCCCTGGCCTGGTTCTAGACTAATTATCCAGTTACTGGTTTGTTTCACTGTTGGCAGTGTTTCAAGTAGATGTGTTTAACTGTGATTGCTTCCTCAGTTTGAATGCCAGTTAAACTTATCTATGTATTTATTGTTGGTGGATTGTTCCTTTTTCCTCTACAAGAGGGAATTTAGTTCTGTGAATTTTTAATCTCACTGCACTGTCCAGTGTATTCCTGAAAATGTGTTCATAGATCTGTCTGCCTCACTGGTATGAGCCTGTGATACGTTCTTACAGATTACTAAGAGACCTCTAATGCCATCTGGTTCAGTTGCAAGTATGTGAAACAGAAAAAAAAACATTTTCAATTGTGTTTTATCTAGATGCTCCACCAGAAGAATGAATTGAAGTAGGCATTGGTCGGTATCAGATTTTCATTGATAACATCAAGTAAAAGCGTCATGGTGTCACAATATCCTGGTATTACCACAAAATAAAAAATTTAAAAAGCGGTTTAACTGCTGTTATTTAAAGCCAGCAAAGCCATATTTCAACTGCTGCAACAGCAAATAATTACAACTTTAAAATTGTTCTAGATATCCTCCTTATTTATTTCATTTTGTCATATTTATTTTGTCAATTAAGTTGGCTGGGAATGAAACGGAAACACAAATTGAATTATTTGCACATCACTTCATTCAGTACCAACATTTGTTTTTCTTCCTGTTGAACATGTCGCTGTCTAAAACTTACTTCTTCTTCTTTTTATACCAGGTTAGATTTGTAGCCAAATGAGACTTTATAGGTCAAATTACTGGATTTGATTCAAACTGGCATTTCTCACTCAGTTATTGGTAGTCTTCTCGAGTCACGTTTGCCTCTCCAAGCCCATCGCTGCCCAGCTGAAACCCAGCCAGGCTGGACTCCGGCCTTCGATATTGCTAGCTCCAATGCAGCCAGCAATGCAGAAACAGTGTCATCTATTAGGAGAAAAAAAAACAGTTGCTTTGGTTAGAGCAGGAAGCTGCAGCTAAGCTACCCAAACAAGCAGAGGTGTGGGGAAGGGAGGACTGAGAGGGGCAGAGAAATGTTCAGCTCCACCCAGGGAGAAAAATATGATGAAGAGGTTAAAAGAAGACATCACAATAAGAGGTTAGACACTAATATTATAGGTAGCAGAGTTGTGTAGATAAGGGTATAAGTGATGGTGTGGGGAAAAAAATTTTCATGGATTTTTTTTCTCTTTTTGCTTCTTACCTGTCAGCTCTGACGGCACGCTAGCAGTGCAGTACAGTGCCTTTAAGGATGCAAAATAAAACTGCTGAATTATTGAAAAGCAATGAATGGATGTTATGCAGGCAACCGGACTTAACCGGCAGCAGAGACGCCATGTGACGGAGAGAATCTCTGCACCTCATGCAACAACAAAGTCGCAAATAGTGGGGGAGAAGGAATCAATATGTAGTTGTTGCTAGCAACTACAAATAAATAAAAACAACCCAGTAATCAAAGTAGAATTTAACTAAGATATTAGTACACATGTAATTATTGTGAAAGCTCCTCAATTTAGTTAATTTACATAAGTTAAAGAGTTGTGATTTCAAATGTTGCAATAATAGCTTTTATTTCTCTGAGTTGATTTCAAATTTGCAATCAACATCGAGGTCAACGCAAACTCTTTTTCATGCAGCAAACAACAGTGTTATAAGAGTTTGCAAATATTAGTATGCTAATACTAGTATACTAATATTATGACAATCAGTATACTTAAAGTCTTTCGTGTTTAATTTTAGCTCAGTGAACCGTTATGTACCGCTAGGCTTCAAGAAAGAAACCGCCACTTTCTTAATTTGCTGCTTGCTGAAGATCACAAACTAAGACACTGATGGCTTAAAAATATTTAGTCAACAAGGTATTCAAAATCAATCTACTTCTATAAATGAACAGCATGAGGTTAAATGCATTTAATATTAAATATCTGTGATATGTGGAGCACAGTGGTGGTAGTATTATGCCTTGCTCGTCCTTCGCTGTGAGGTCTGCATCAGAACATCTGGTCATTAATTACATCAGCAAATTCAAATTGGCAGGCATGTAGGGACATCTGTCTGAGAACGAAATCCCCACGGAAAGTAGGTCACACAGTGAGACAAGCACAACGTTTGCTATAGTGGGGGTTTAAAATTGAATCATTGTGAAGGTACAAGACGTCTCAGGCGGGGAGAATTGTTGTGGAAGGAGTCGTAATTACCAGAGTGTTAACTTGCCTACAGCTTAGAGCTGAAGCTGTTCTGCACCAGCAATTTCAAGCTCAATTGCATTTGATATCTAATATTATAACTTGTGCCTTTTCCTCTTGCCACACCAAAAATTCACCTAAATGAAATCTCTGACAACATGAAGTAGACTAGACGATCTCAAAAAGTAGATGTATCAAGCTCTGACATAAAGAAATTCAAGAACACATCAGAAACAAATTCATTCTCAAGTCTTTGGACTTAAGTTAAGCACAGCTGGAGCAAGTTATCAACAAATGGGGAAAAAGCAGGTGAACCTTCTAATGAAGTTGACCTAGTAATGAGCAGTGACCCACTCCTCATTAGCATGGACAGCTCTGAATTAAAGAAAAAAACTGAAGGTTTTGAAATGCCTTATTCAAAGTGACTTAAATCATTAAGTGGCACGACCTTACGCAGGTTGTTCAGGGTTGAAAACTCTCCAACAGTTCTGCAGAAAGGAGTGGGCCACAATTCTTCCACAGAGATGGGGAAGACTCGTTGCTAGTTACTGCAAAATCACTTATTAGATTTGGGGAGCGATTACGTTTTCACATAGGGCCACGTTGGTGTGGATAGTCCTTTAAATGAGCATTTAAGAACTGTGTTTTATATTAGCTCATCTTTGTCTCGAGTTAAAATGAGTTTGATCTGAAACATTTGTCTGGAAAAATTCTAATAGCAGAGATATTCAAGGAGGCAAACTTTGACACTATATTTTCTATGAAAATATACAGTTGATTTATTGCTAAATTTAGGCATGTTGCTTTTTTTTCCCTGTTTCAATCTGCCTCACCCATTTTCAGGATCATCAAAGATTTGTTGCCCTGCAAACACAGGGCAGGCTGTTTCTTGTCTCCTCGGCGTCTGAATAACACCAAATAAGCATCCTGCTGCCTCTGTTGTAAAACATCACACAGTTTCTATACACAGACAACTGGAGTGTGACTGGGGAAAGTTTAATTTGATTCCTCTTTGGACCCAAGTGTGAATTGTGTCTGGATTTCTTTTTACGTTGCACTGATTGCTCCCCGTGTCTTGGGGTGTTGGTTTGACATTCCCTGAGCACTCCCTTCAGCTGTCACCACTTAACAAGTCCCTGAGGGGAGCGAGAACAACAAAACATGAGAAAAATGTAAAAAATGCATGACGCCTCCTTCTTCTTCATGTCCTCGTCCCTCCTGCCTGGCCCCACCCTTTCAGCTGAGGTTACTACAAGACCAGATACTGGCCCCAAATTGGAAGAATCAGGCAGGCTATGTGGCTCTTGAAGCTCGGCAAACCATTTTGTAAATGTGTTATTTGCTTAAAACCAGCCTGTGGTGGGGAGAAAAAGCAGAGCATGTGGTTGTTGTGTAGCAGACTATTTAGTCCACATTTTTTTCTGCAGGTGGCTGCAGACAGTATGTTTGCCTTCTGCCTGGAGAGATCCAGGAAAGGTAGAGGTCAGTGAGGCTGTCTGTGCTGTTTTAACCCAAAACACAAGCATAGAGTGGCTGTTTATTCCCACGTCTGCTCATTCTGAAGCCATCCATGCAGACATCCATGTGGATAGTCATTCTAAGCTGCATTAGTTGAAATAACAAAATTATGTCTGCTTGGAGCAGAAGAATAAAAGCTCAGAACAAAGATCTGCTCATCTGATAACTATAACTGTATGTTGGTGGGAACAAACCCAGTGGACTCCTTAGAAATCAGATGTTTAGGTTCCAAAAGTATAAAACCATAGAGTAGGTCAGTTGAAACATGGTGAAATTACATCAGAATATGATCAGAAGATGTATTTAGTTAAGTGATCCAGTTCTCAAAAAGCAAATCTTTGATGCTATATAGCTTCATTACGCACAGATTAAATTAGGTAATAAAGGCCTACAGCTAATGACAACCCATGATTCAGTTCCTCCATATCTTTATGACCATCATTCAGATTGGTGACTTGACAGTAAGCAGTGATTGATATCATCTGCGATATCATCCAGCTTCTGATCAATGCTTCAGAAACTGGATCATAAGCTAACGGTATGATGGTATGTGCTCCCATCATACAGCATACAGCACATGCTCCATATGTGTGCTATATGGAAGCATGTTATTGGAAAGTTGATTGGAAGAAAAAAGTGATGTAGAGATAAAAGTGCACAATCAACATGGATAACTGCAGGCTTAGGAGGATTGTAAATATTTAAGGATTTTGGGGGAGAGTCACAAGTGTGGGCTGTGGTTGGAGTCAATGATGCAGTAATTTATGCAAAAAGAGCCTCTGGACTAGATGGTGAGTAAATATCATATACAATACATGGGCATGCTTCATAGTTGGTTGACAGTTCTGTATTAAATATTTGTTTCTATTGGACCTATGCACAACTTTTGAGAAAATTATTAATTTTTTTTTTTAATAGCTGTAAACCAAAGCCATAAAAATGAACCAGAATCAAACAAAATCAACAATATCGACTCACTGAAAAACTAAACATTCTGATGTTGTAATTTATTGAGAATCGTTTATGATGTAAACTGGATTTAAATAATCATGTCTTCTGTTTTGTCCTCTCCTCTCTCTCTCACGCAGTCATACTTTGTCACCGACTATGATCCTACGATCGAAGACTCTTACACCAAGCAGTGCGTGATTGATGAAAGGCCGGCCAGGCTGGACAGTAAGTGCAGAACAAACACAGCTAGAGTAAATGCAAAGACGCACATTCGACCGTTTGCTTGTTTCTGTTTTGCTTTACCTCTTCTAATGAGGTGCTAGTTCTAAGCGGTTTGTTTCTGCTGCAAGTTATTCTGCTAATGTGTGTGCACGTGTTGCCACTGTGCAGTCCTCGACACGGCTGGACAGGAAGAGTTCGGAGCCATGAGAGAACAATACATGCGGACAGGGGAGGGCTTCCTGCTCGTCTTCTCAGTCACCGACAGAGGAAGGTACGTGACAGTTTTCACTTTGATCAAGCACACCCACACTTTTGTTGGTGTCTTTTTTTTTTCTTCTTTATTTTGTAAAGCTCTGCGTGCTTTTCACATCTGCACACTCTTTCCACTACAAGAACCATAAATTTGGCATTGACACCAACTTTTGCTGCTTGTGCTTCCGGACCTCGCTGTTGTTCTTGCTGTCATTCGCTTTTGTTCTCAACACTTCCTGCCCTCGCCCTGCTCTCGTTTAATTCACCTACACACTTACCTTAGATTTCTATTAAAAGGCTGCCTCCTGCTTAAACAATAGCATGTGTGCCCATGTATGGAAACAAATTCAGGTACAGGGGAAGACTGGAGTCAGTCTGCAAATTTTCTTTGCACCCTCATAAAGTTGTGAAAAAAACTTAGAATCAATTATTTTATGGCTAAAAACTTTACTTGAATACATTTACTTGAAGGGAGAGTCACATCAGAACTTTTTCTTTTATTTTTACTAAATATACCCAAGAAAAACAGGAAGTCAGAGAATCCTTAATAGGTCGTAGAAATACTTAATTTACATGTATTAAGATGTTTTTAGGGGTGCCAATAAATGTACCATGTGTGATTTTGTTAAAAATAAATATTTCTTAATGTTGGGATTTTCTTTCCCTGTAAATATTTATGTTCAAATTAAATCTTGTAATTCTCTAGATAGTTCTGTTGGATATGACTCCACTTCAATAAAACATAAACATACATTTAGGCTTTTTACATGTTTATTGTACCAGGGGTCCTAATAAATTTGGCCGGCATTGTATGCACTCAAAACATGCATGTATGTATATACTGACAACACTGTCAGGCACAAACAGTCCCCTTAAAAGCCTCATGCGGTTGTTGCTAAACTTTGTTTCAGGCGCCTTCATTTTAAGCTGCTTTGAAATCAGGTCGCCGAAGATACAAAACGCATCATATTGAAACCGTCATTCTCACCCCTTGCCTGGTTTGGCAACAGCAGGTGGGTTTGAAACAAAAGCATAACTCATTCCACCTGCTGCTTTTTTGCACATGTGACAGCTGTGACACCGATGTGTGTGTTTACGCTGCCACCGCACGAGCTCGGGCAGCATTAATGATGCGAAAGGAGGAAACAGGCTGCCGTTGGCTGCCAAATGTACATGGCCAAACTGTTTTCAGGTGAATCCTTCATGCACGGCATGCTCTGTTTGAGGGCTTTAGTTACTGTCTAGACTAAATCAAGTAAAAAAAAAAAAAAAAAAAAAAGAGAGTTTTTACTTGTTCAGGATTTTGGTTTAAATCTTTTTCTTTTATTTATTTCTTTTATTTTCTCTCTGCTCATCCCTTGTGTTATGTCTCTGCACAGCAGTACAGTAAGCTGCATTCCCTTGTTCCCACCCTAAACCCTCTCCCAATGTTTACGTTGTAAACAGTCTTTCCTTCCTCCATTTATATTAGTCAAGTCTTACCAGATTTACTATGTGCTCAACACGACTGGAATGTCGTCTCGGCTTTGTGGTTAAATTCTGCCTCTTTGCTCTTCTTTTTTCTTTCCCCTCCCAGACTGACATTTTTATTTGCTGTAAAGTTGAAAGACTGCCATCACATGCCATCTGTATTATAGTGGGGCAACAGTCGGGTCAGGCAGAGGGAGGCAGAGCCTTGGATAAAAATATTTTACGCTGCTGTAATAGTCAGGCAGACTTTTTTTCCCCTCTCGACTGGCATGTTTAACCCTGCACAGATAACCCCACACTCATGTTTGACAGTTTTGTTCAAGTGTGTACATGTGAGTGCGTATGGGTGGGGATACTTCTTCTTTTCTTTTCTTTTCTTTTTTTTTTTTTTTACTGTTGCATTGTTAGGAGATAAATGCATGCCTTTACACACATATAACAGACCTTACCGTCTGATTTACAGCTTTGAAGAAATTTACAAATTCCAAAGACAGATTCTGCGAGTCAAAGACAGAGATGAATTCCCCATGATCCTCGTAGGCAACAAGGCAGATCTGGAGCTGCAGAGACAAGTAAGTCCAACAGGTTGGAGAGATCTGAACCCGCCTACGGACGAGACACGCACGTGCTTTTATCGTCTGAGGAGATGTGGCTTGAGGGATTCGGATTTGCAGGCTTTCAAACACAAGTGTTGCAGCTGCAAGCTTGGTTTAGAGATGCAACAGGATGTTGAGAGATTCTGTTGACATGCTGGTGTCAGGAAGGGAGGACTGATGAAGAAGGGAGTGTGATGAAATGATGAATCTTCTCCCTGTTGGTATTCTGCCAATCATCATTTCTTCTGGTGAATCCACACCACCCCCTATTGGTTAAAAAGAGCATGGCCGCCAGACTTTTAGCCATTTCTAAATACTGCACCAATCAGCAAGCAGGAGAGAAAATTAAGGCAATTTTCCCTGATTGCTAATCCCTATTCAGTAAATTTCTGAATACTAAGAAATCCCACCCTGCATAAACCTAAAGCCTATTCTTTATTGCATTTATTTTGTGTTACTTTTTTTTTTTTAAACAAAGTAAAACTTTGGTACATGATTTGAAGTATACATGTGGATAATTCTGTAGTTGCTTCATTTTCAGTTTGAATTCATACCCTCAAACTGAGAGTATGAATTCAAACCCTGAGTTTGAGGGTTTGAATAAATGGGATGCATTAATACATAAATGCGTCCCATTTATTTATATATATATATATGTGTATATGTGTGTGTGTGTGTGTGTGTGTGAGAATCGGTCTTCTCACCACATCAGTAATAAAAACCTCACATACCTGTTTTTTGGACATTAAAATATAAAGGTGGCTCTAAAGAATGCTCACATACATGTTAGTCAGGTTAACAGTTTAACAATTGGCAAAACTAACTAAAATCTGCTTTTTATTAACATTTGTAGATGTTTTGTAGAACTATTTACTTGTCTGAGGAGTCTGTAATATTGATTTTGAAGATTTATGGTCTGTTTTCTTGAAGATTCAATTTTCTGTCCTACCTCTCACCCCAGGTAACCCAGGAAGAGGGCCAGCAGCTGGCCAGACAGTTAAAAGTCACATATATGGAGGCTTCAGCTAAAATTCGTATGAACGTAGACCAGGCTTTTCACGAGCTGGTTAGGGTAATCAGGTAAGTTGACCCTTCTTCTTCCAGTACTATTCATGCAGAGGTCAGTGAAGATTTAGTTCACTGTCCTCAAGTGGTCAGTCAAAATTTACAGGGCTCTCCAAGCTTATTTATACCCTTTGTGAAGGCCTACATAAAGGACGAAAATTCATCTTCGACTGTAAAATCTAAGAAAAATCCAATCTTAACATTTTTCATTTATACTTCATCTCAGGCACCTTATGTCTTCCATGTTGGAGAGTCTTTTTGAATAACCAGGAAATATTCAATAAAAAACAGCAGATCAACTTTTTATCAGCTCTTTCAGCTGAATAATTGTGTAAAACAAGTGACCAAAACTTGGTCACTTGTTTTACCGGCCATAACATCAACCAAATCCTGACATTTATCCAACTACATGGCCTCTGGGTGCCCACACCTGATGCATATTTTAAATGCTGAATTTCCTAGATGTTGGTGGGTACATTGTGAGAGATAAAAGTGGTGTAAATTATTATGATGATGATGATAAATTACAATGAATATTATCATTCATTACAGTTTTCAGCAACAGTATTGCAATCAAATCATTTCCTGATATTGTGCAGTTCTAGTTAATTGCATAACTTTGTGCCTTTTTATGTTATTACCCTGATTACAGCTGACAGAAAACTGGCTGATT
Organism: Girardinus metallicus; assembly: GCA_903067095.1. NCBI lineage: Eukaryota > Metazoa > Chordata > Actinopteri > Cyprinodontiformes > Poeciliidae > Girardinus > Girardinus metallicus. Next base: position 8,674 of record CAEGAE010081783.1, on the reverse strand, counting down.
TAAGCTGGCTGTAATTAGTAGTTGTATTTTTAGCTAATTTTCCAACACCACTGATTACATATCAGCAGCAGAGGTGTTACAGTCAGACTCCTTGTGACAAACACATTCTTTGTGTTTTTTAATTTTTATTTTTTTTTTAGTCGCTACTTGCCCAGCGGAAAGTATTGAGCTCTTTTAGGGCTGTACCTTGCTCCTATGAGAGCATACAGGGCCTTCTGGGGTCTTCATGACTTCAACAGAGGGTGTATAGGAGGCTCTCTGTGGATCACTGTGTACTGAGTCATCTGACATGTTTTGTCCAGTGACTAGATTCCTTTTATGTGTGCATGAAGTATGTCTTTCTGGTGACATCTGGAACACAGTCTTCTAACATGAGACAAGATCTGATGGCAGAAAAACTTACAGTGGCTGTATTGCCCAACAAACCTTTAATATGAGAGGCGGCTAAATTTAAATTTGGGTCAGATGACTGATTAGTTTCAGAACTGGATTGTAAGCATTGATTTTCAGCTGGTCTGTCCTCCTTAGAGGTCACTCTGAAGCTGGGAGTTCAAAGGCAAATCAACCAATGTTAGAAATATTGAAGTAAACAAAAACACAGCCTAATTTTAAAATTAATTAGACCAAGTTTGATGATGATGTTTCAGTTGGGCTTCTCGGTTCAGGATCTGGGTTTCTCTGAATCGGTCTTCTCTCTTGTCGTCTTCCATCTTGCATACAATGATGTCATTGGGTGTGAAGTGTTTGCATTGTTTCAGGAGCTGTTTGGAAATATATTCTAGTAAGTTTGATGAGACAGATGAGATTTCTGTAACGATGAAGCTGTCTGAAAGTGTTTAACTCAAGGTCCGAGAAGGGAAACGAGCACATTCAGCTCAAAACTCATAATGCTGTTTAACTCAAACAGCATTATGTGACCTGTATTGATGTAAATACCGGTTAATGTAAGATTCTGATGAAGGCCTCTTGCACAGTCTTGGTCAGACTGTGATTATAGTTGCATCAAGGTCAGATTTCTTCAACATTTGTGACGCTACAAGTGTAAGAAAGTTTCACGTTCTGCAACCTCAGTGTAAATGCAATAGACTTCTTGCATGACACAATCAAAACGCATCAACTTACATTGACACAGTTATAACTAATTTGCTTGAGTTAAGTTAACTAATAATATTGTTTAGTTTCCATGTTATTTTTTATCTATGCTTAGTTGATTATACATTTTTAAAATAATCTCAAACATTCTTCGGTGAGTGAAGCATCAATGCCATTTCATCTTCTAAATGAAACAATCCAAAAGTTCTCATTCCAGTTTTCACCTTTTTTTCCTTACAGGAAATTCCAAGAACAAGAATGTCCACCGTCGCCGGAGCCTACGAGAAAAGAGAAAGACAAAACCGGCTGCCATTGTGTGATTGTCTGAGTCTGCCTTATCACTGTTAACTCATGCAGCTAATCTACCACCCCCCGCCCCCACTATGCCTGACATTACATCCTAAGTGGATGAGTGATCGCTGCCTTCTCCATGTGCATAACTTCAGACAGCCTTTTCTGAGTTAACTTGGACCAGGAACTGCTGTTTCCAGGACATCGCTATGGGACAACTGACAATGCCAAATTTTTAACACCACTCTACCTTCAGCTGCGATCTAATCCACACAAGAGAGTACCAACACTAAACATTGCCTTCTTAAATCAGCCTGACAAATTAAATGTTTTGTACTCTGAAGGACTCCTCTTGCCTTGTAGTGACATTTGTACTTGCTACCGAGTTTGAATGAAATCTATATCCAGAATGTTAATGACATTTCTTTAGTTTCCAGGGTCTGACCAGACCAGAGAGATTATCTTACAAAGCTTCGTGTATGTTGTGCCATATCTACCTTTACTCCCCATGTGCTAATCTGCTACTGTACATATGTGACATTTGTTGTGGTTTTCAAAGTGTATTTCTAATGATCTATTAAATCACCACAGTGCAGTGTGTGAGGTTGAGTTTGGTTTTATATATAAGAAACTGAATATGTATGTATATAAATGTAATTCCTAGACATCCTTTAATGATATATTGAGACATATTTCTGGCATTCTCTGCAGTGGATAACTTCCCCTTTTTATGCTTTCAGTTCAATTGCCAAATATGGATTGTCTGCTGTATTAGAATCCCCCCCTCCCCCAAGTCTTATAGATTGAATGATTGTAATCATATTCTTGACATACACAACACATCATGTCCGCCTCAGTTTTCCTCCCAGAAGGTGTAACATCATTCAGTAAACTTGAAAATCTTCGAAGCTGATCATGAACATCTGGTTTCAACTCTGTTAAAACCAGATATTTCCACACCTACATAAAAGATACATAACCATTTTGTCTCAGTGTCTGACATTATAGAAACTAAGTGTATTTTAGATTTAGGATTACCACAGTTATTTCTGTTTGCTAAACATAATTATAGAACTTAAAAAAATTCTTCAGTGTTTAAATTGAGAAGTTTGCATACCATTTCTTAGTGTTTGATGGAATTGCCTTTTAAACTCGATGATTTAGGTGAGAATCTTTGACATTTTTGCCTAATCATCCTGACACAAGTGGAGTAACTGTGTCAGGTTTATAGGCCACTTTGGTTGCACCAACCTTTTCAACTTTGCATACAACCTTTCTACCAAGAACTTTGCGGTGGGCACTCTGGTTATCGAGTTTGGCCTTTTCTTAGAAATGTAATGACTGTCTGAATAGAGAAAAACATACATTTTTTTTTTTTTTATAGGACTACACAGTCTCAAACAACTTTGTCACTCTGTTCTTGCATACTCTTATGGGGTTTTTTTTGGATAATAGCTTCTTCCTTGAGGGCGGCCTTTCAACTCATTTTTGGCACAATTTTCTTTCAATCAGCATCTTTGTCAGACCATTTTTCTGTTTCTTTTCCATTTGATACACATTTTCTTCATCAAAACTAATTTATTTAAGGGAATCAGAAAATGTCTCCTTCCTGAACAAGATAATGGTTGAACAATCCCTTAGTGTTTATTCTTGCATAGAAATTTTTTTAACCACATAATGAGACCTTCAGACATCTGAATATTATATCCAAGGATGAACCAGACTTTCTGGAGCTCTACAATTTCATCCTAATGTTGTGGATAATTTCTTTTAAAATTCATAATGTGTTTCAAGGAGAGAGTTTGCCTCTATTTAATCAAAAAGTTGTGCATTGATGTGTTAGAAGCTTATAAAGCTATGAAGTCAAGCTGGGCCTTATCATTCAAAAGGTAATATGTGCATATGAAAACTTCGAAATTTAAAGAAGGTAATAAATTATTTAATTATTCTGTCAATAAGGAGGCAGAATAATTCATTAAAAAATGACGAGATAGTGACTATAATACCAGACACCGAGGGGAAAAAAATGGTAATAAGTCTTTTTGTACACTGTATGTCTGGTTTCAACTATCAGTAGCAAACTGTGTAGCCTCAAACTGGCATGGTTTCAGACAAAACTGAAACAATGTGCTCTGTACTTAATTTTTCACTAAATCAATGTAAAAATCAGCTTGTTGTAAACCAAGAAAGGCTTTTAGAGCTCAACTCAGATCATTCCAATCATTCATCAGTTCTGATTGCGCTCACATTGCTGTTGCACCTCTAACACCATGGCGATGTATTTGTTCGTGCCCTCGAGTCAGTTTGTTACTTTGATTTTTGTCCCAGTTTGGTTTGTTGGTTGTAAAATCAGGACAAGCCGAAGCTTCGAGGTGCACTTTGTAGGACCGGCCGACTGCAGCAGGGCGTGACCTCACACAGCAGGATCTGTAATCACTGAAGACATGCAACAGCAATCCGCCTTCTCCTTTCTGCTGCTGTTCGGAAGCTCAGACAAAGTGCTGCTGTTTGTTTCGCATACCTTCATCTTGTTTTATAACAAGAAAATCAGATGATGGAATTAATGAACTTGATTAAATATTTCTACTCTACTTTTATACATTATTTTCTTATCAAACCAGTTGATGAGTATTTTTATATGTTTATAAGTAAATACATGTTCACAGCTAAGGCTGTGTCTATATGTAAAGAAGAATATTTAACTCCCTTGGTAAATTTTAACGTGAAAATGATTGCTGGCCCAAATCTGAATAATTGGATGTTTCACCTAAATGTAACCAAGGTTTTTTTTTTTGCATTTTGGATCACAAAATAAGAATATATTTATCTTGAGGTGTTCACCACCAGTTCTGATTGTGAAATGTCAGGTTAAATTTGGAGGTCATAGAAATGATTGTTTAGATCATGCAACCTTCTGGCACTAAGATTTAAATGCCCGCATCTCATCTTGTCGCTAATCTTAAGTGTGCATCTGCATCATTCTGTTTGATTTCTCTTTCACATTGGTGTCTTTTGCCCTGTGTCTAGCTTCTGTTGCTAAAATAAAATCTGTTATTGAGCCAGAAAAGATAGAAAATTGTTTCTTTCAAGAGCCGATTGTGATTCCATAAACCATATATGAGCTCTTATTGCTGAGAAAACATTAAGCTTGGGTCTGAAAGCAATCTCATTTTATATATATGTATTTGCAATTGCTCTATTTGCAACACATCTACTTTATCTGTGCTTAGGCTTTTTTTTCACCTTAAAACAGTCTGTTTGGTTTCATATCTTGTTGGGTACAATAATACATGTTTCTGAGGTTTTGCACAAATACCAGTTCATTTAAAAAGAAATAGTGCAGTAGATTATTGCACACAAAGATTGCAAGCCACAAAACTTGGTTGCTGATGTAGCTTCCTCTTCATAGAATGCTTTATCCAAACATAATCCACATAGCCAAACACACTTCTAAAGCTATGGTAACCAGTTTAAAGTAAAGCAAATAACCTACAAAAGGACATTTAATGTCTCCATTTGGAGGGTTTATAGAGAAGCAGACAGCTGACAGACCACACACACAGTTGAAAACAACTATTAGGCAATATTATGCCTCAGGAAGCTGGTCTATTGGATGTTTATTGCGATACTTTATGTTAAGCAGTTTATATTAAAGGGATGCTCTCCTTTTTAATTCTTTAATTTAGCCTATTTTATGTTTTTTTATGCTTTGATCCTTTTAGAGAGTGTAGTTGATTGTTTTAAGGAGAACAAACCTAAACGTTTCCAATTGTCATATATATAAATTGAATTTGTTGAGAAAAGTATTTATTCTATTTACAAAGATAGGTTTACTGTAAATAAAATTCATTATTAAAATCCCCAAACCTTTAGTCACATAATTTTTGCTAATTTGATACAGCATCACTCGAAGAGACTTCTCTGACAGATTTCTTTATGTTGTAAATAAAAGAGAAAAAAAAAATCTTTCTCACTTGGAAATAAAGGAGCATGACCTGTTCTTACAAATGTAAATATTTTCACCATATTTTTGCTGGCTTAATATTACATTTTGTGGTTTGTGAAGTACTCACATCTATTAGTTGTTAAGTAGTATACCAATTACAAATTTAGCTGTGTATTTCCCAATAGAGGCTGCGCAGTAGGTAGCACTGTTGCCTTATAGCAAGAAGGTCCTGTCAATATTTCTGCATGGAGTTAGATAAACGATAAAACAATTAACTATTTTTATTTCACTTAATGCGATTTCATTTTAATCGTACAGTTTACTTTTCGGAAGAGTAAATAATTGAAACAACCTTTTAACTTGCATTAATCTCAAAGTCACCCCCCACTTGGTATATGACGGTCCACTGTGGGGTCCCGACCCCAACATTAGGAACCACCTGTTTATTCAGTTTCATCGGTCTGTCTGTTTCAGGTTTCCGACACGTTCAGCTGTGCTCCCCTCTCTGTGGTGGTATAGTCCATAGAAGAAGGTCTAGCTGCGCTCAGCCTCCCTGCCATTCACTTACAGGCGCTTCCAGATATACTCCGACCCTCCACGGCTTGAAGGCTTTGATTTTATTTACCGTCTCAACGTCCGCTCCGACCGCTCCACGTCTCCGCGGGTTGAAATGGAGGGAGTCAGCAGCAACAGGAGCATGTCTTACAGTAGATGGAGTTATGACAGGTAAGCGGCATCTTTTATTATTGGTTTGAGCTGTCTACGCTTTTAAAGCCGCTGTCAGGTCTGGCGCGTTTCGCTTTCATGGTCCAGGAAGGCCGATTCGTTTTCTTTTTTTTTTTTTTTTTTTTTTTAAGGATGAAGCTACATCTCTTAGTGGGAATTCCTCCCCCCTAGTATTTACTAGTGGGCTGGGAAATGGGAGGTTTCAGCATCACATCGTATCGCTGGTAGATGAAAGGCTCAGTGTCTGCATGTGTGTTATTTGAGAACTGACAAATCTCCAATGCCAACCTACAAAACCACATCTATCTATCTATCTATCTATCTATCTATCTATCTATCTATCTATCTATCTATCTATCTATCTATCTATCTATCTATTAGAAAGTTATCAGAACATCTACAGAGGTTAATAATGTTCGTCAATAATATAAAATGCAACTGCTTGTGATAAATTAAATGGGAATTTAAAAGTAATGTTCATTTTGTATGCATAGTGTCACCCAGATCTTGGCAGTCAGTGTGATTGTGTCTGTGACTTCAGCTTCTTGACTACGGAAGGCTACACATTCAAGTGAAGGTTGATTGCTCTGAGTTCACTCAGCGGCTAATGGCACATTTCTTTAAACATTTTTTTAAAGAAGGGAACGCTCCTCGCCTTTTATTGACTTGGGCAGCAGTCCGGATTGATAGATGCTGTAAAATGCAGCTGCTTTTCCATTGATTATTAGAGCAGGATATTTTACCTTGGCAATGTTAAATATACTTTGGCTCAGTCAGTCTAATTGATATTCTGACTATATCACAGAGTTTTGCCTGAGCCACTGTCTTTTAGATATTTGTTGACAAATTTCCGCATTATTGATGTTTAGTGTTTTGTTTTACTCACATCCAGGAAACTGATTTTACAATATCACCTTTTTTATTCATTAAACAAAAAAATATCAAGATAAAATCTGGATGTTCTCTCCTCTGCCTGGGATAACTTGAGTGGGCTGTTTCTTCTGACAATTTATCAATCTGTGACATTGGTCACAAGTTTGCCCTACTCTGTCTTCAATGTAACCCCACAGCAACTCAATGAGGTCCGGATTTGGGGATTGACTCAACATTAGGACTTTTCATGTCTTAATTCTTGGCTTGTCCTTTGTGGATTTTCTGGTAAGCTTTGGATCATTGCAATGTTGCACGGTCCAGGTCTGCTTTCGCTGTACTTTATTTCACTAAAGTACAACTAAAGTACTTTATTTTGTTTAAATAAAGTACAGCTTTGTTTTAGAAGGCAGGCAGCTACAGATTGTCTAATTTTCCCAACCACTCTCTGACAAATTAAAAATAATTGTGAAATTCATAGTAGGCCCAATCTAGGGGTGAACTGGCCAGGAGCCGCTGTAGCAAAGCTTCCCCAAACCATGACTCTTCCAAATCTAAGCTTCACAGTTCTTCTTATGGAATTTTTATTATTATTTATTTTTAATTATTTTTATTATTTCTTAAATTAAGATTAATCTTTTCAAAGAACTATATTCCAAAAGTCTTCATCTTTTAGAGGAAATGTTTCCATGCAAAAGAAAACTTGTGCAGTGTTTTTATTTTTTTGATTGAGCAGTACTTTTATATTAACAGTAGCAGATGTCAGCTGCTACTGTTTTAGGCTTTTTACAGACTTCTTATGATATTTTCCTGCCTGCTTTTTGTGTGAACCTGTTTGGACTGCCTCACCTGAGCATGCTCACAGTTGATTTAAATGACCTCCACTTAAAGACTTTTTTCTGGTTGACTTCAAATTCATCTTTAAGCCCTACTGTGAATATTACTGTGCAGTGCTGCTGGATTTTGTAGTCTTTGTGTTCCACGTTGGAGCCTTTTCTTGTGCCAGCAGCATGTACAAATACACTGTGTCCTGGCACCTACTCAGCAAACACTGTATCCCAGAGATGAAGGTCAAGGTGGCCTGACAAAATGCAGTTTGGAGCCTTCAGATTTTTACATTTAATTCTTTTAAACAAAAATAGGGATTAGCTTGAAATTATTGTCTAGGTTTTGTTTTCAACTTTAAACACATGTTAATTACGTTAGGAAAGACAAGAATTGGAGCTTAGGCCTTTTATACCTTTATTTTGGTATTTAAGAAACAGATGGATGAACATGGTGCAGCCTTAAAGCCGCAGTATGTAACTTGTATAAAAAATAGGTTTTTACATATTGACATATGTCACTGTCATGATGGTACTGTATGAGATGGATTAGCTATAAAAAAAATCAAGCTCCTCTGCCTTCTTCCACTAGAAGCAACCAAAAAGAGTCAGGAGGAGGGCCTTAGTTCTCATCGCCCCCAACACTCAGGCTAGTTAGCAAGGTCTACGATGATAGCAGATAAACTGTTTTCTTGTAACAGTAAATTGTTTCTCTGCCATTAGCAATGCTAGGATGCTCCCTCTGGCTCTGATTGGTTGTTTTTGACTGGGAGCGGTGCATTTCTTCAGACAACAATAGTAGCACAGGGAGAAGGTGGAGAAGCTTGATCTTTTCACAGGTTATCTGTTCCATCCATCCATCCATCCATCCATCCATCCATCCATCCATCCATCCATCCATCCATCCATCCATCCATCCATCCAT